>JAUZNJ010008418.1:0-18136 GCA_034780135.1 Jordanella pulchra
CAACATAGTGGTAAATATTGCAATAAAAAGGTGTAACCCAAACAAAGTAACTAGATAAAAAAGATTTGACATGTTTAGTAATTCATAGCCAGGATTTTAACCGCAGCAAAGCCTGTTAACAGCTTAAGGTTGACAGCTGTGTAGCTGTGCGATAGTCTTGTTTAACAAATTCATGGAGAAGGCATAGAGCTGTTCCTCTTCCTGGATCGGCTCTGAAATAAACCCCAGGTTAAGAACCTTCTGAGCTCCCTTCACTATCCTCCACAGGGCTGCTTCGCTGCCATGTTCTAAATATCATCTTCAGTCTTTCAGAAATGTTGGTTGATTATAGCATCAGCAGCAAATTGTTTATATTTGAGTATCAATGAGCTCATAAAGTTTTGCATCCATCCAACCAAAAGGGTGAAACACTTAACAACACGGGAGCACACAAGAGTAAAACTAACTTTGTTTTTATATGTTGCTGTGAATCGGAGGCACATCCAAGACTTTTGTCCTCTAAGCACAAGCTGGTGCATCGGTTGCATTTTGAGTACTTCCTGTTGAGTGTAAATAATTATTTATTTGCATCTCTATATTTACTTGAGTATTTGCAACCTAAATCTGTACATTGACATAATTCCAGCCTTCCGGCCACACTTTAATTCCTGCAGAAATGAAACCTGCAGGGACAAGATAAAAATCAACCTGCCTCATTTTTCCCCCCTGTAATATTTATGATGCTATTATTGTCAGCAGTTCTGTTTCAGCATTAGTATTGGGAGCATGTAAGTCTTAAAGTATCTTTCCTTAATATTGCTGGTTCGGGAAATTCAAAGGACAACCTTCAGCTTCACTTCAACAATGATTTTTTTTTGTCCTTCACGGGCCGATAACATCCCTCGCCGTGTGATTTCCTGCTTTTGTTCCTCTGTGACGTTTAACTTTTGTTCGGAAAAACCATTCCCATTTAGGTGTGGTTCATTTAAGCTCAGGCAAGCTTCAGAATGGAAAAGAGTTGAAAAACCCTGCAGCATATCAACATAGATAGGGGATCTTAGTTTGTGAAGCAGGGCTGTATAAACATTAAAAGGTTATTTTTACTGTAAAATCAACAAGCCTAAACCCAGAATGTCACTTAAGATCTGCTTTCAGTACATATTGCTTTTTTTTTTCTCATGTAAAGTAGAAAAAGAAACTGTCCAGACCAGAATGCAGATGAACTAAAAGGGTAATATTGCAGCAACGTCAAAGTACCCACTGCTCTCTAACATCAGAGCTTTTACTGAAAAATGATGTCATTCTGCAACAATAACTGTTACAGCATTTCACAAACGGACTCTAGAACTCTGTCAACTTGACCGGCCTCACATGTGGCGTCTGCTGTGCCACTGACCCACTAGTGGGGGAGGATGAGGCCAGTGTGCAGATTGCAGAGCAGCTTATCATTCGGCGTGATTTATTAGAGCTTCGCTCATGCCGTTTCATTAGGTAGGGCTTGTCCGTAATGAACTGTCTCTAGCCTGCAGTGCCGATGGTCTCAGACTAGTTGAGGGAAGAAACAACTCTGTAACATGGCTTTTTTTTTTTTCAGAAAATATTTTTTGTCTCTATTCTTGAACGGAAAATTCAGATAGTATTATTTTGTACAAACTGGAAAAAAATGCTTTAGCACAGTTTCAAATTATTATAATATAAAGTACTTATATGTCCTTTTTTCTAGGCAAAAGCTGAGAAAAAATGCGGATTATTTGGAGAAAATAGATTTCTCAAATAAAAGGGGATGGACCTTGCATGCTCTCCATGTTTGGCTCTTAATATGAGGACTCCACAATGGACAGGACAAGTAGAAATGGTCTGTAATCCAAATTTTATAATCTAGGGATTACTGTGTTTGCAGCTGGCATGGCATCAGCAGCAGGCGCTCCTTTATTGAGGGCCAAGGACCAAACCCCCCCGCCTAAAACAAGCCCTGCGCAGAGTTTAGGGATTTCAGCTGAACTGGAATAAAGTGCAAACATCAGCTAAATGATATGAGTCTACCTCACCTTTTTTTTTACTCCAGTATAATTCATTTTAGATGATTTTCTTTTATATCTCCAGTTTACTGGAAGAATATCTCCGAAAGGCACTTCAGAGTGAAAACAGTCATTAAGTTAAAACGTAACTTAAATTGTCAGACAAGACATGTTGAGAAGATTTATTATTGTTATTTTAGGTTAAAAGTACAGAATAAAAGTCTGTAACAAATAATATAGGCTTGTTTTAAAGTTGAGGTAACTCCAGTCTCTGATTAGTCGATCTGAGGCTCCATGTTGATGTATGAAACTTTAATAGGTCGGGGATATAATGAGGAGCTTGATATTGCAAAGCACTAAAGGTTGAAAGATTATGTCTTTTTTTAGTAACACAGAAAAATGCCTAATGAATCCTTATATGCAGAAATTAAACCATGAATGATCATCTCTAATGAATGTTTTTACACTAGCCTTCCGAGTTTTCTTTTATTTGTTTTTCTAATGAAGCAAACCGTTTGGGGCTGGTTGGTTTTTGTAATTGCTTAGAGACAAGGACCGATCAAACAAAACACCTTATTTGGTTAGAATACACTAGACAGATGAATCTAGATGGTTCCCTCATTGTTTGACTGTAGAAGTCATCCAGTCAGGAATATCATTGGCATTCAGTCATTTTTTAACTTCAACTAAAAATATTTGTCACTTTTCTTTTTCTTTGAGTGTGACGAATAGTAGTGGTGATGATTTCTGTAGTTCTGATTCCTTGAAGGAGCAGCTGCTTGTCAACCAAACAGATGATATAACATCTTGTTTTTTATTTTTTTTTTCATAATCTGGCCAAGAAAGCATATACATTACAGAAGCAGGAATGGTCCTAACACAGCATCCTGAGGGACCCCACATAAAAGGGTGATGTAGGTGACTGTAGGTTATCTCTGAAAGGTATTATTTTAAAGAAGAAATATTAGTACCCTTCACATTATGCAGCTTGTTTAATATTGGGACTGAAGGGAGGATTGATTGCTGTGTTGATAGATCATATGATTTGGTACAGATGGCCAGTTGCTAAAAATACGGATTGTTCTTTAGATTATCTTGATTTTGAAGGATACAATACCAAACTAGATGTTTTTTACACCAAGCTAAAATCAGTGTAATTCAGTTCTATTTATTTATATCCAATATGTTCAATGTGATTCAAAACTATTTCTATAGCACAGATTAAACAACAAATGTTATCTGAATTACAAAATCCAGTTCTGATGTGGATTCAAAGTCATTGTAGATTTTAATTCTGATCCTGCTTATGAAAGACTGCAGTTAAGGTCCGACTTTAATTTTATTTGGTGATATGTTTTTTTTTTTAAATTAGAGGAATTACATTTTTTTTATTGTAATGGCTCCTTTTTCTGAAAAAGAGCACAATTGAGTGCATTGAGTGACATATTTTGTAGCAGCCCTCCATACTGAGTATGCACCGGCAATAGTTTAACAAAGAAAAACCTGCAGAACAGTGCACACAAAACAACTACTGCCATGAACCCACAGGACCTGGAAGTATTTGTATATGTTAAACAAAAGGAGGGGAAAAACAATGCTAAACATATCGAATCTGAGGCAGTGACTAAATGCATGCTATGCTAACAGAGTGCTCAGCATATATAGGTTAATTAAAGTCAGTTTATATAATCCAGCAATTCTTTTCCTCTGTCTACGACTATAACCAGATTATAGTCCCAGTTTCTAATTCCAGTCTGAAGAGATTTTCCTTGTTCTGAACTGAGCACACACAGACACTCACACACACACATGCCTAACCCTAACCCCAACCTAAACTAAATTTACACCTTAGTCTTAAATGTGACCCCTGACCCATAAACAATAATTCCCCTCATGAGGTTCAGGCATCGGTCCACACATTGTGATATTTTTCAAGAAAATGGGCCAGTTTAAAAGATAAATCATACACATATCTAATTTTACACAAAGATTTTTTTTAATTGCTGAATTCCTGATTTGGTCCTTCTTACCATGCAATCTATAATCAATTCATCTTAACATCCAGACGTTCAATTCTAATATGCCTTTAACACCCTTGCACTTCAATATCTTACAAAGATATCCAGGTTTTAGTTGAAAAGGCTCCAGCTTCACTTTTCATCTGATGCTGTGGCATATTAAAAAAAATAATCTCAGCCACGGATTATTTGGATGTGATGAAAAATTAAATGCATAAAGGTTTCAATTTAGAGATGCCACATATACAGTAAATTGCTCCATGGCATAATGACAGTTAAGATTGAGCCACAGAGTTGGTGTTTTTATCTTCCAATTGATTTTTTTAGATGCTTTAGCTACGTGGATAAAGATTTACTCACCTGAAATACTAAAAAGCCAGATGACTTGATTATGGTATTTGAGTCACTGAACTAATAAACTGTGAGTAGATAAATTAACTTTCATCCCAGGATCATAGATTACTTAGTACAGAAAATTAGCAAAATGGAGATTGCATGGCAAAGGAAACATTAAATGTGCCAAAAGAATTGACACCCTCCATCCCAAAACAAATGACATAAATATGTTAGGAGTGCATCAAATAACTACAGGTCTGATTGCATTTGGACCCAAATGAAAGAGCCTTTGGTATAACATTAATGGCAAGAGAAGAAATGCTGTGACAGGATCTATGTACACTGTGTGCAGAAAATACGGATGAGAAACTAATGTTGACTTTGAAATGTTTTCAATACTATGCAACATTTGTCAGATGTTTTACCTGCTCATTCGTTAACCTTGGTTTTACTAAAAGCTCAAGGGCACAGAAATTTCTAGGATGTGAGAGAAACCTGTGTAACTATTTCAATTTATATACAAGTAATCAAAGATTAATAAGAATCTTAAAAAACAGGCTTTGAATGTAAATATAGGACACAGGATATTGTATGTCTGTCTGTCTTCAAGTGTGTTTCTGTTTGTATCTAATCTCGTCTATTTCTAAGGAGGTGGCCATGTTTTCTGTACCTGGCAGGGAGAGTTTCCCAGAAATATGCTAAACTTTTTGGCACTTATTGGTACTTGTTAGGACCAATGGCTGGTTCCCACGAGGAAATGTTCTCTTCTTGGGTTGGTGGTTAGGTTTAGGACTAAGCTGGGAATTTAGTTTAGGTCAGTTTTAGGGTTAGGCAAGTGGTGGTAATAGTTTGGCTTAGGGTACACTGTAAAAAAAATAATAAAGAAAAATAAAACTCAGAGCAAAGAAGGTACATCCTGAGTATAAGACCTGAAAACTAATATTCAATATCTGTAATCTTTTGGGGACCGAGCAGCTATTTGAAAATAAAAATAAAATCCTAGATGTGATAGTGTAGCTGATTTGCTGCAACAACACACACTTAATCTGGGCTGAGCTGTAAGTGTCTCTAATGGGAAATGGGCATAAGTCAAAGTACACACTGGACAGGCCACTAGTCCATCACATCCAGGTTAAAATCAAACACTGCAGAGAAGCAACAACACACAACTGCACAACAGGATCCATAAACACTGCAGCCCTAACTGAGTCTGTCTGAGAGAAGAGTTTATTCAAATAATAAATAATAGATTCGCTAATCTCATTTCCAAATACTTATATTTTTATACAGATTTTTTTTTTAATAAAGAAGTTTTTTCGCTAAATAATATTTAAAAACATTGCATTTATTTAGAGTTGAAAGGTATAGTTTTTAATTTATAGGATGTACCAGCTGTTTCTTCTCCATACCAAATTTATATAAACATAAAATGATGAATGTAAGATATAATGCGTTTAGAGGATGCCTGCAGTTACCACTCTGTTATACGTGTCTAATTATGAAAAAGCATAACTAAAGGCGAGCATACCTGCATAAAACAGCTTCTTTCAGTCTGTATTATACTAATATATTTAACATGGCTATATTTGAAGTCATTTTTAAAAGACTCGCTAAAATGTAAAAATTCTGGTTTATTTCTTTCTCTTATCTCCTCTTTTTTTCCCAGGAGTTCCCCTGAAAGCTATCCTAGGTTAAAACATCTTTCAGCCCCAATGTAAACTGATCAAGGCTGATAAAAAATTTGGCCCATCTTTTCTGTGTCACCCTGATTGAAGCAGACAGTGTCTTAGCATGTAGCTCGTAAAGACCTGCTTATTTAATCCTTTGCTGCTGGTGCTGGTGAGTACACACTAATACATGCTTATCCCTTACTGTAAACAATTACTTTTGTGATCCACAACTCCCATCAGTCTAAATAGGATCGAGATGATCCCCTAAAGTCCTTTCTGTTGCCTTGATTTTGCAGCTTCTAAGGGACAGAGTGAAATTCTTATTTGCAGCAACAGCTTTGCGTTCAACACAAGTGCTGAAAACAGGTTTACTTCTTTCTCTCTTGTGTGTGTGCATATATTCAGATGCCCATGGCTGGCTGTGACCATCTGCCCTGCCGTCCCACCCTGCTGTGCTGTCCTTTTTCTTTTCGTGCTTGCCAACTTCACCATGGCCACCTTCATGGATGCCGGGATTCTCCCTGTAGGTCAGTAATCAAACTCCTGTTACTTTTCCAACCTTGGATATCATATTTTCTTTTTCATTTGAAAGCATTCATTTATTAGTTGTTATCTGTTTTGGTTATTTTTCTAGCTGGCGAGGATGAAGACAAGGAGGATGAGTTTCGCGCTCCATTGTACAAGAACGTGGATGTGAAGGGCATCCAGGTGAGGATGAAGTGGTGTGCATCGTGCCACTTCTACAGACCTCCGCGCTGCTCCCACTGCAGCGTCTGTGATCGCTGTGTGGAGGTGAGTGAGTATTTAAAAAGATTCAACACTGACAGTAACAAAAAGCTGGACTACAGATTAGGATTAGTGAAAGTAATTAGAGAGCTTAAAAAAAAAAGTAATTGCAGCTGTGTAGAGTAGATTTCTGCAGGATGAGGGATGGGCAGAGGGTGAGATCTCATTAATCAGGTAAATCCTTTGCTATTTTCTGTGTAAAAAACCCAACTATATTTAGAAAGTGGAGTGAATATTTGCCAAGGTTCAAATGGATATTTTGGGATTAAACATGACATATTTTGTCTCTTTCCCCCAGGATTTCGACCATCACTGTCCATGGGTGAACAACTGCATTGGGAGAAGAAACTACCGCTACTTCTTCCTGTTTCTCTTGTCTCTCACCGTTCACATGATCGTTGTGTTCACCTTTGGCCTCTTTTATGTCTTGCACCACATGGATGATCTATGGAAGCTCCATAGCCTCGTCACGTATCCTTTGTAACCAGTCTCTCCTGTCTTGTTTGTATTTGTAAATTAAAGCTAAATTGGAGCAGTTTTCCATAACAGTCCTTTTATTGCAGTTTGGTAGTGATCAGTATATCAGGCCTGTTTCTGATACCCGTTCTTGGTCTCACTGGTTTCCACCTGTACCTGGTGTCCAGAGGTCGGACCACAAACGAACAAGTAAGGAGGTTTTCAGATCAACATCATGGTTATTTATCTTTTAAAACACAGACCCTTCAAAGCGCATCCATCTGGATGTAATGCGATGGACCAAAACACAGTTGTAAAGTAGAAGGAAAATGTTTCATACTTTTCAAAAAGTGCTTAATTTTTTAGCAAGTAAAAGACCAGCCTAGAGGTTGCCTGCCAGTGCTAAAAATCACCTCCAGAATTCACCTTAGCGGTGAACACTACACCCCTGTGATTTAATCTCAGTTTAATGTCAGATGGTCCATGAAAGCTTTTGAGTTTGTTTTTTTTTTTAAATAATGCAGCAAACAGGTCATGGATGAAGTCGGGGAGACTGTTAAAGCAGAGTTAGGATTTAAAAACATCTCAAGCGACGGAAAACTCACTAACACTGTTTAATCCATCATTTTGAAATGGAAAGAGGAGGTCAAAACTGCAAACCTACCAGATGACTGTCCACCTACACTGACATTGCTGGACAAAGAGCTTTTTTTGGAGAAGCCACCAAGAGCCCAACGATAGCTCTGAAGAAAGCAGCAAAGATTACACTGATCTAGTCTTTGTGAAAAAAGGGATTTGGTCGAATGAAACAACAGTTGAAATTTTAAACATATCACCATGTGGGCCTTTCAGCCTGAGTATCCTGCTCACACTGTGAAGCATAGTGGTGGCAGCATCATGCTGTGGGGGTCTGCCACACCTACAGGGAAATGAAAGATGGTAAGAGATCACGAAAAGATGAATGGAGCAAAACACAACAATGCTTAAGAAAACCTGTTGGAGGCTAAAAAAGATTTGAAATTGTTTTAAAGCTTCACCTTCCAGCATGACAGCAGGAATGCAACTGGAGCTGCAATTAAATTATCAAAGCATATCTCAGTTTTAGAAGACTTAGACGAAACTTTATTGATTGTAAATGTCAACATTTGAACACTTATGTTCACAATTGTCCTCTATCCCCACTGACTGAGCTTTAGCTGTTTGGGAAAGAAGAATCTGCAAAAATTCAAATTTTGAAAAGCATATTCTGGTAGAAAAAACCCCAGAGACCCAGCAGCTGTAATGGCAGCAAAAGAGAGTTCTACAAAATCTTCACTCTAGGGGATAAATAAAGCTGCATTTCACAGCATTCAGATTATTTCTGTTTAAATATATTTCACATGAAGCATCCTTCTGGTCTACAATTATGAACCAGCCTGTACTGATTTATCACATAAATTCGTTAATCATTATTAAAATGCATTTACAACAGCACAACATCTTACTGTGTCTCTGCATGTTCCCACAGGTAACTGGTAAGTTTCAAGGAGGACTAAACCCTTTTACACGTAGCTGTTGTAGCAACATGGAGCATCTTGTCTGCAGTCCCATTTCACCAAGGTATGAACACACATTTCTTATCCTGGCTGCATCTTTGTTAGCCCTGTACCTCACTCACTAAGGTTTGGTTTCTTGCTTTGTGTCGGGAAACTAGTTATACATCAAGGTCCTACAAGAAAGCAGTCATTCATGTGCGACCTCCATTCCTGAGGCCAGAGGTGGACGGGCAGATGCCGATGAAAATCAGGGACAACGGGATCCAAAGTCTAGCAATACAAGATAAGGTATGCAAGATCAGTTCAGTATTTGAAGCACATCGTCTAAGAACTGTGACCTCAGCTGTCAAGAGATTTGAGTTGTATGCCTCACATCTCTGTGTGTGTTTATTTTCTCTCTCTCCAGCAATCCTCAGCTGGAGCTGCCGAGCTGTCAGACATCAAACAGCTAAAACATCCGCCACCGCTGCCTCCAAAACCAGATCGTGGTCTGCTGAAAAGCCATGTTGCTGCCATGGATGGTGAGCATGAATTATAAACATGCATGCAGGATAACCTCTGATAACCAGATGCAGTTTTCTGGATACTATCTTAAAATGTGTATTTGCCTGCAGTTCTTTGCAGGAGTAGGTATAGGCGCTGAATATGAGGAAACATTCTTGCTCAATGTGTCTTTTTGAGAGCTGGTCCACCTTAGCACTGATTTACCAGCCAGTCTACATTTCATCCCTCAGCTATGGTCAATAAATATGACCGAAAGAATAAGATTCTGGATACAAGGATTTGGAATCAGTTGCCTTTGGTGGTTTGGTGGCTCAGGCATCTGATGATCTCTTCCTTAATGGGTGTTTCATGTCCCAACATGAGGAGGCCCTGGAGTCACTGGAGGGAATGCCAGAGGTTTCTCCCAGAGAAGTTTAGATAACAACCTAAAATTTCAAAACACAATTTGTTAAGAGAACAAGCAATATGACAAATAGAAGACTGTAAACACCAAGGAATTCACCAGACAGCTAAGGATTTCTGAATGTTAGAGGATTGGCAGGCTTTTTTTTTCTAGGATCATCTGATATGGATTCTGTCTAGCAGAGGAAAACTATAACCACAGCACGATGCTGCCAGTACCCTTTTCCTTTTGGGGTTGTGTGTAGTGGCTAGTCTTGTGTTTTGTTTGGCTCTCAATCTTGTTTTGCAGGTAGGCAGGAATGGTTATAGTTGATCTTATTTAAGCAAAGGTACATATTCCACACGAAAGTCACCTCTTTCTCTCTGGGTATTTTTTAAATACCTAATCCTTCATCAACACCCTGAACAAAGGACAACATTTCTATACAGTGGGTAGCATTGAATTAGAATCCTCCTTAAATCGCACCTCTAAAATGTCTTTGCTAAAGTCCTGTTGTATATTTTACTATATATTTGCAGATCCATGCTATTAATCCTAAAATGACCTCTTTTTCAGATGTGGGACATCACACCAAATCCATCATTCCTGTTTCTATTCCAACTGTGCCACAGCTTCGGCCCGTTCTGGAGGCCATCTCTAGAGGATCCTCACCCATTCCTCCAGAGCAGGTGACTTTCTATTTAAGCCCCTTCTTCAACTGAGGAAGCAATGCTTTGTATATTGATTCATGGTTTTGATGGCTGCCTGAAAGACAGTGCTGTATGTTTTGTTTTGTGATATACAGCTGCTAAAGGCATCAGAGCAGCAAGGCAACAACAAAGGTCCCGACCTCTGCTCTGACACCAGGGAAAGCCCCGCGAGAGGGAACCGTCAGGCTGGGGGGCCTGTCCAAACCCCCCTCCTGCCCTCTACGATCTCCAGCTCTTTACAACTCAACTCTCTGACACTTAGCTCACGCTCTCTCAACCTAAAACACAGCAGCCGCAATGGCTGTAAATCCCAGCTTCTTTCGATGAACCCTGATGGGATTGGATCCAGTTGTTCAGCTGGGATCATCACTACTTCCAGTATGTTGGCAAGCCAGTCCGTAAGCAGTGGCAATGGCAAACCCTGCTTTGATAACCTGATCAGTCCTGCAGACCCTCAGTTCATGGTCCAAAGAGGGGCTTCTGCAGTCAGCTACCACCCTCACCTGATGGCTCATGGTGCAGATGGAGCTGTGCAGCGTCCGGCCCCTCACTCTTACAGTCCTGTATTTATGGGAGTCACCAGACAATCTCCCCAACTGCGAGATTCCACTTCAAGGGATCCCTCACCGTCTTTGCCAGGTTTCCTTCAAAGAGATTCTTCTCCATCCTATCATGGACTTCTAACAAGAGACCTTCAATCCCAGAGCATAGCGTCACGAGATGTACCCCCTCCAGGTCTGCTGATGCGAGATATGACTTCCCAAGGTCTTCAAGACACACTTCGAGATCTTTATCCACACGACATGACACTCCCGATGTCTGCTGCTGCACGTTATGACAACTTTTCAAAAACGATCATGGCTTCTATACAGGAGAGACGGGAGCAAGAGGAGAGGGAGAGGAAGCTCCGCGTTAATGCCAGATCCCAGGCGCTCTACGCTCCAGATGTTGGGATCTATGACATCCCCAGCAGGAGGAGTCTACCGCCAGAAAACATTCGTCCTGCAGGTTCCCGTGGACCAACACCACCTGCCTATGGCTCCAGAGAGTTCCTGATGAGCACGGGCATACTGGGATATGGTATGAGGACCTCACCTCTCTCCAGCTCTTCCACATCATCCTTGACCCGTGGTCCGAAAACCTCCAGCTCCCCTCTGCAGAGCAGCAGCAGCAGCCTGCAAAGTAAAGGCCGCTCTTCGTCCCCTGCTTACTGTCCTGAGAGACCCAACCAGGGCCCACCGTCCTCCACATCCACTCTGCCCCGTTTAACCTCCAGCGCCTATCCCACACCCCCCTACACCTCTTACGCAACTGCAAAGCGCTCATCACTCCCGTTTCCTTCTGAAGGGAAGGAGTCCATCACCCTGGGAGTCCTAAAATAAGAACATATTTCAGGTTTTCAACCCTGCGAAATAATCCTCTATGCAGTGTTAGTCTCAGTTTTCTTAGCTCCAAATTTGTTTTTTTTGTTTTGTAAATAAGAGGCCATTTGGAGTTTTCTTGCGTGGAAGAATGTGTGAAAAAAAATGCACACAGGGTTGAGCTCAGAAGTATTTGTATGACAGAAGAACTGTGAATCTCAGGATATCTGTGCCTCCTCCTTATGGGGAAATAGGAAGCACTAATGACTAAATGAAAGCAGACAAGCTAAATAACAGATAAAGATTAAATAATAATCTGTTCGTTTGGGTTTTGATATTGTAAAACATTTGTGAAATCATATCATTGAATTTGTCTTATACCCTTCAAAAAATAATTCATATACATTTTGTAATAATTTCTAATAATAAACTTATTTTGTAATTTCCATTTCTGTTTTGTTGATATTGTTAATTATGACTTTCTCACTGATTTGTCTAAAAGCACAACTAGAGAAAGGTGTGTTCAAAATCCAAAATTAAAATCGATTAACATAAAAATTGTTATGATTTTACAATGAAGAATTTGGCCATAACATCCATTCTTACATTTGAAGATGATCTGTGAAGCTGGTGCAATTTATAGGCAAACTAAAAGGAAATATTAAAGAAATATCTCAAGACACCAAAGAATTACAAATTTGGGCACAAATTGATTTTTATTATGTAAAAATTATCCTTAATATTTATGAACAAGATTAAAGACACCAGAGTCAGTGTTTTGGAGCTGTCATCACAAAGCCTTGATCTCACCCCTGAAGAGTATTCGAGGTCAAAGCAGGAAAAGTGTGTGTGGGATCAAAGCGGCCTAAAAAAGATCTGACCCAGGTATACCAGTTCTATCAGAAGTGACGGGCCATCGTTTTAGCAAAGTGTTACAAGAATCATATCTATGTTTTTGCACCATGCTTGTGTATGGCGCCATCTGTTGGTTAATTTTAGGTAGTGACGTCAGGCTGCAAGTTCCATGATAATTCAGAGATTTTAAGACATAGTTACTAGTAAATGAATTATCATGATAACCTACAGCTCAAAATAAATTTTTAACTGAAAATACTTTCTAATTCAAAAAATAATGTAAAGTGAGCAATATCAATTTTTTACTAAGTTAATTTAGTTTAAAGAAAACACACACAAACAAAGTATGGTGCCAAGTCTGAAGATAACAAATGCTGTCGTTTTGACAGATGTGGGATGAAATCCCACAGTTTCATTGTTTGCTCAAAGAGGCAATGGTAAAGGAGAAGTGACTTAGTTCAATTGTTGTTGGATGACTCACTGAGAGAGAGAATAGAGGTCATTTCTGAAGCTTCTGAGTTTCAAGTGTTCTCAGCAGCTCTGAGTTTGAAACTTAGACTGAAAGAAAACGATATTCATAGAGTGACCTTCAAACGTTTCACTCTCATTATCACTTTCTCAGGAATGAACACCTTAACCATACTTGAATACAGAACAGACTGAAAGTCAGAGTTCTACTGAAGAATTTCACCAAGTTCTCCTTGAACATTAACTATCATTATACAGATGATACACAAAATAATGTGCAAACATGTAAACCTGTGTGTGTGCAAAATGATAGACAGACTACTCCTCCACTGGTACCAGAATAGTGCAATAACCTTTCTTTGAGCTGCTTTTATTTCTATCATCCTACAAGCATTGATATACAATTGCTAGGTTGGTGGAAGATAACGTATGGTTTGAAAATTGTTTACAAGAAAAAAATGTAAGAACTGTGGTCTGTGTTTGTATCAGCCACATGTAGTATGATACCCTTCAATTTTTCAGGATTGACTTCTTCATCTCTTAACTTTAGATTTGTTTTATTGTTTAGTTTCTCTTTATTAGATCATTTTCTTTCTGTTACCTTTTTTTAGCTGTCGGTAATGCGTATTTTCTATCGCCAGATCCTTCTTCTGAGTCTCTTTCAGTTTGGTATTTCAGTGATTCTAGTGTTGGGTTTTGTACTGTTTCTGAGTTTCTACAGTCTTTTCTGTTTTTTCTCTCTGAGTTTCCTGGATCCATCCATCAGTCTCCTGCTTATTCCGCTAGGGTTGCAGTGTGGCAGGTGCCAATGTCCGGCAGTCTATGGCAGTCCGTCGCAGGGCAACACAGAGACACATAAATTCATACAACCATGCACACACACATTCACAGCTAAACCTAATTTAGAAATGCCAATTAACCTTTCAGTCATGTTTTTGGTCTATGGTAGGAAGCTGGAGTACCTGGAGAAAACCCACTCATGCACTGGGAGAACATGCAAACTCCACGCAGAAAAACTGCGGCTAGAGAATTGAACTCAGAACCTTTTGCTGCAAGCCAACAGTGCTACCCACTGAACCACTGTGCAGCCCTTTCCTGGATCCCTGTTCATTCATTCTCCTTATTATCCAAATGTACTTAAAGGCCCTTAGTTTCCCCATGTCCACAGCTGCACTGGATTAGTTATTCACACATGGTTCCTATTCAGAAATCCCTCTTCCCTGTATTTTCAGCTTTTTATCAGACAGTCGGACCAAGGCTGTAATTCACAACTCTTGAGCTGAAATGTTCCTCTTTTCTGTTTGTTTGCTGATATTTTTGCTGAAGATTCTGTTCATTGTACCTGCTTTCACCTTGTTCTCTCTGGGTCCTCGACAAAAAAACACAAAAAACCAAAACCTTTAGAGCCTTAAGACTGCCTTAGTGGGTTATCAAGCTCTTTTAGACATGTCTAGGACACTTGTAACCATTTGGGTCAGTTGAGTTGAATCTGGGAATTAACTAACAGTATCTGTGCACCGGAACCTCACTTCTATTTTAGGCCAAAGCCTCTTAATGTGTTAGAACAGCTAGTTAGAGCTCTGTGAAAAAAAGATGTTCACAGATAGTATCTGTCTGCTGTGGATGCAGCCATGTTTTTATTATGAAACAACAAAGACTGAATGAATTATCCTGCTTTTTAGCATTAAAGCAATTCCAGACTTGCGCTAAAATAATGCCTGTAACTGTAGCAAAACATGGCCCAACAACAGTTTGTCTCAAATGCATGGTATATATACCAAGCTTTTCAGATTTGTAAATTTAAACACCAGCTACTCTGTGTTGGTCTGTAGCATAAATCCCTATAAATAAAACATTCAAGTTCATGGTCTTCATGTGACAAAATGTGAATACGTCCAAGAACTCTGAATATATAATTTGCCATGCCCTGTTTGTGACTCTGCACAAATATGTGTATTTAACCTCTCCTATATTGTTCCTCTATCCTGGTTTCGAGAGCCAGAGGTAAAATGATAATGACAATAATGACAGAAGAGGGATTGCAGATCGCTGAGCTAAGGGGGCTGATCAAAATTTCACAGTGCAGATTGTGGTGTCTGATGAGCTCTGTCTTACATCATGCTGTCTTCTGGTTTAAACAATGTATGAGGAGACTGTAGCTCTTACCGCCAGATTTTCTTCCTACTTCTTATTTTAAGGTAATCTTTATGATGTAACAGAAATACACCTGTAAGGAAATGCAACAAAGCTTATATTTAACCCAAAGGAACAATATTCTGGTACATAGTTTAATTGATTAAAAAGAAAACCTTGTTTCATATCTTTAATCACTTCTGTTTGTTTAAATAATGGGTCCTTTTTCAATGAAGAAATTTTATACAGACCTTAAGAAATCAAGGTAGTTCTGTTCACCTTAAGCAGTGACAGTGACAGCGTGGGGCCTTGTTACTGTGCCTCCGATTGATCATGTAACAAGAGCATGATTTTAACCTGGGAGTCTGGGCGTCGAATCCTGCGTGGGCCCCCTGTTGTGTGCCATGCCAGAGAAAGGTTTACGATTGAAAAGTGGCTCAAAACTTTCCAATTTGCACCGATTCCCAAACCCTTAAAACACATAAAAAGCATAACATTGAAAAATAAGTTTAGCATAAGATACACGCCAATGTCTTTAAGTATATAAAAAAATGATTAATCATGTAAAGCGTTTACTTCAAAATAAAATGATGTTTATTAATCTAAGTTGCTGTTGTTGTTCAGTAGTTAGTATAGTTTATTTCCTGCTGTGTGAGATCAAAGATTCTCCTGCTTCTCCCTCCAAAGAGTTTCATCTGTGTTTCTTCTGATCACCATATCCATTAACCTCTAGGTGTAAGAAGTTGTAACAACCCCTGAAACATCATTTAAACCCAAAACTCATAAATTAACTAAAAGAAATGTTTCTCAAACATACACTATTTAACTTTGCTCAGTAAGTGACAAACTACTTGTCTTGTGTTCTTTAATTAGCTAAAGTATTTCTATTTAATATGAGAATTATTATTAATAAAATGCTGCCATACTGAAGTGGGATAACTATTACTATCATCTAAATTATGTTGGTAAGAATATTAGTCATTTCCATAAATATTAAAACAATAAAAGCAAGTAAAACCAGTCAGCTGCCATAACGATGTGACCTTTTTATATGCTGAGCTAGAGAGATGTTTTCAGCTGCAAGAGAACAAAAAAAAGTATAAAAACTGAACTTGCAAATCAGTGAGAAGAAAGGTAATCTTACATTTTAAATGTTGCAGGTTTGATTGCAGCCTGTCATGTTTTTGATGTGGCCTTGGGCAAGGCACTCAACCTGTTGTTGCATATGCAGAGAATATATTCACTTGATATTTAAAAAAAAAAACTCCTTCAAACCGGACAGTCAGAGGATCACTTCACTTTGTGTCTGCAACTCAAAAATATATCAAAATAATTGACTTTGTTTTTTGTTATGTTTAAGATATATAAAAAATAACTGTGGTTTTCTGCTATTTGATGCACTGTATGGAATTTCCGGCTTTCAGTCATGCTTTCAGTATTGTGGTTTATTTTTCTGTTGTTTTATGACCCCTGTCCTGCTCCTCCTGGGCCACATGCCTCCAACGTCACCTTAACCTCTTGAAAAGTGAGGCATCCTCTCTCATCAGCCTTTAAGTCACACTTCTCCTTCGATGCTGCACATTTGACCTACTTTCATCCCTCTGCCTCCCTGTGCATGTGTGTCTCTGTGGGTGTGCCTCTCCCAGCCTCTTCCTCTAAAGCTCATTGATATGCCTGATCATCAGAGGCATCGCTGAACTGGCTGATTGTCATTTTCAGCTGCAGAGCCACTGATGCATTCCATTTCCTCCTCTGGGCTGTCTCTCAGTGTGATGAAGCACTCTCTGCAGTGACACTTGACAAGAAGGATTTGGATTAATAGCAACCCCTGCTTGTTGCTCCATCAGGCTGAGGCATATTTTATAGAAATTTGAATTATTTATGTGATTACAGCGAAGGGCTGACTTATATTGTGGCTTTGGGGAAGTTGTTCTGATTCTCAGTGACCCTTGAATTGCTGTTTTTTGGCCAAAGGGGTGCAGCATTAAGTCAATGTGAAAGCCAGGATGTCAGGTGGTGTTTTTACTATGAGGACAATTTCCTTATTTTTGTAGGACAATTGTACAGATTATTGAATTGTGCTTGAAAGTTTACATACCCTTCAACTAAAGATGGAAAAAAATATTTGCCAGAAAAATAAATTGAAATTGACTAAAGTTATATGTCTGCTTTTTTTCTATATTTTTAAAAAAATCAATAAGTTAATATTTTAACAACAATTAATATTTAGTAAATTTTAATCTATGATAACTTTTTTCAGTTTTGTGTTATTTGATTTACTAGTTTTTCTTTAATGGGGGGGTATGTAAACTTTAAAGCACAACTGCATTTTTTGGGGGTGAAAAAAAATCTATATGGAATCAATATATTGATCAATATTATACCTAAAACAAGAAGGAGAAAGTATTTTTTATGATGTTCATGAATCAAGATTTAATCAACACCAAGACCAACAATTCAGATAATTTTTTTTAATTTATTTTTTAACAAATTTAATTTTTTTTTATAATTTGAAAAAAAGTTTTTTAAAGGACAGTTTAGTTTAGGGATGGGAATCAGTTCATAGATGTAAAGTCACTTAGCCAATATAAACTCACTTAACTAGGTTAATTAAGTGAAAAGATCCAATAAAAGAAAACAGAAAAACTATACAATTTGAAGAATAACTTGAAGCTGATATTTTTCAATTAGGACAGACATTTTATGGTTTGTTTTGAATTTTATCACTTATCTTTGGTGTAATAGGAAAACATGGAGGAAAGACGACACAGAATGACCTTATTGACACTGGGACAGACCAAAGATAGAAGGCTGTACTGTTACACAGGTTGTGGAAACCATGGATGGCTCCAACTTTATTTCCCCATTTGCTTGTTTACAAAGACAATCCCAAAATAAACTATAAATATTTGTATAAAGGAATAT
>JAUZNJ010008429.1:0-18136 GCA_034780135.1 Jordanella pulchra
GATTGGCCACCAGGCTGGTCCAATTTAGCCATGAAACCTCCCACACTAAAATGAGGGGGTTTCAGTTTCATTGTCCAACACCTGTACCTCTAAACATTTCTGCCTTTTTTGCTCAAAACTTTTTTGCTCATACTGGAATAAATAAAAATGAGTGAATCGTATTTAGGTTTTGAAATTCTTTTTTTAAATTTAGTTAGCTTTGATAGTCTACATTAAATAAGAAAACTAATGTATTCATTATCATGTAATGTTCACTCCAGGGAAAAAAGAGGAAAAGAATTTGGGCATGAATGCCAAAGACGTAGAACCAATGGAAATACAAACATTTACAAAGAAAAGCAGTCAGAGAAAAGAACTTAACTTAATCAGATTTCAAAAACAAGTCTACAGAGAAGGACAGCATATGAGCTGGAGAAACTTACCCATTGTACGTCAATCTAGGAGTCATGGGAGGAAGAGGAGAACATGAAAGAACAGGACAAGAGTCAGCCATCATATGACATTTCAAACAGGAAAGTAATTTGTAAATCTGTTTTATTTTCAAGTTAATTAGAAAAAAACCCTTTTTAAGACCTATTTTCCATCAGCAAAACAGCTATTCATACTCAATCTATCAGTCATATCACTCTGCAGCTAATCGATTTGGTTAAGAGCCCATCCCAACGCGAGCAGTGATGATAAATCTGGACCAAAGGTCAATGAGTTTAGACAGAGCTTACTGAGGCTGTATGACGGCCACAGGCTGGACATACAAACCTGTTCACCACCAAAGACACATAACAAGAAATCTAGAGCTGTTAGTGGACCAAGAGTGGAGCAAGAACAGCACCAAGAACTTCCTCACATCCAGAAGATGACTGCTGGGTTTGGGTCTGACCTTCTCATGGTCAGCACCCAGTCCGACCCTGAGAAACTGGGCCTTTACATCCACTCACTGATCCAGCCTCCTTCAGGCTGGGAAGAGGTACGGCAAAGTTTCTGTACCTCAGAGTTACTAAATAATTGATGATTGATTTCTATCTTTTGGAGCTCTGTTGGCTCGTACTATCGGCAAGGAAAAACACAAACAACCAGCTACACATCAGCTTCCATTTTCAGGAAGTCTATAATAAACTTAGATCCATGAAAAAAAACATGTTAAGTTTTTCTTTTTTTGACTTGGTCCCAATAGGACGGATTGTGCTTTGGTCATTTCTGAGCATAATCTGCTGACAGAAAAACCTCAGCTCTGTTTTCACTGAGGTCATTGTCAGTTCAAAAACATTTTGCCTCCATTTTATGTTGTAGTTTTTAACCTTTTCATCATTTTTCCATTACATATTTCACCTTGACACAAATATTTCATCTTAGAAGTCATTTACTTCTATACCCGGTGCACTGAACACGAGACGGCTATTGTGAGATATTTATCGAAAGAAGGATCCATTGGTGGTTTGTTATTTAGAGTCCTGATGCCTCCCCCCTTGATGCCTTTATCAACCAAACACGGAAAACCTGCTGAAAGAAGACGGAGAAAGGCTTTTATTCTTTTGAAAGCTCCTCAGAACGACTCGTTTTTTGGTCTGATAACATCAGTCAAGGTTATTTAGATGTTGGACATCTAAAGGCTGAATAAATTTCATCCTAAAAAAATGATTCATTTATTTCAACGCAATGTCAGGAGAAGGTTTTGTGATGTCAGGAAACAGAGAGAGGCATATGTTCTTGTTGACAAATATTTGCTCTTCTGAAGTCGAAAAAGCTAAATGTGAATATTTTCCCTTATTTCTGATGAGTCTGTTCAGTGTTACCTTCTTCAACGTGCTACAAAATCCACTACTTTATATCAAATAATTTTGATTCAAGGAAAAAAAACATAATTTCCAATCTGGTGAACATTTGGAAAGCTTAAGGTTTTTATCCACATCGTCCTTCAACCACTATTAGTCCAAAAACTAATGAAATAAAGTGGCCAAAAGTCGAAGTGAAGTTTTGCCAGTTTTTTTATTTTAGAAGGATTGAGCTGCTAATCTCCAAAATTCAAAGATAGGAGGTAGGGGTGCAGCTTCCGAATACTTAATATCCAGTTAATCTGTCAATGGAGTTGGATTTAAAAAAAAAAACAAACAACAAAAGCTTGAATTTTACACCTGGAGACATGCAGACACTGAAGAACCCCCCCAGCTTGTGTGGAATCAGGTCAGATCATTGAACCCTGAGAAGATTTTTTATTAGACATTACCTCAAAAATATCGGCATGTCTGGAAAAAAGCCTGAAGAAGCTAAGCCCTGATCAGTACAGACACATTTTACACTCATTGGATGTTTATTCTAGGATTTAATTTGATGTGGGTGTTTATCTATGTTATCCTATCTACCTTTGATCCACTTTAACACCCTGATTTCTTCTTTGATGCTTGTGTTAAAGGATCAAGAATTAACTAATACTTTCTAGAGAATCATAATCATGAATTAGTTCATTTTTATCAGTGTGAACTAGACTTGGAATCATCCTGGATGTTTTCAGGAGACACTTGGAACCCAGAACTGAGACGCCTCCTAAAGTGTGGTTTAAAGCGAGATGTTTAAGGCTAACAAATCCTAACAGGACAGTAGGAAGGGAGACTAAAGGAAGCAGTGCAGGTGTAAATGGATCAGAATTGAGCCACTTTTATACGTGGTTCTAAATGAAAAAGATTTTCAGAAGTTTTCAAAGAATCTGCAGTCTGATTTGATCTCATTTGATCCTTCTTCATGGCTCGGATTGAACATCAAGAAGAAGATCAAGAAGGAAGCTCAGAGGGGACAGAGCTTTCTCTGTCATGGGCCCCAAATTATGGAACAACTTGCCTTTGCAGGTCAGAGAGGCCCCTTCACTGTCCACTTTTAAAGCTCGTCTTAAAACCCATCTATTTTACTTGGCTTTCAACTCTAGCGGGATCTAGTTTTAAATTGTATTTTTTTGTTTTTAAACTGTAAGTTTTTACTTTATGTTGTTTTTATTGTTATGTTGTGTTTTGATGTACATCACTTTGTATCAGCTGTGGTTGTCTTAAAGTGCTTTATAAATAAAGTTGGTATGGTTGGTTGTTTAAATTCTTTGTTTTCCAACTCTTTTTTTTTTTTTACAACATAATGCTAATAATGATATACAGATTTGTCTGTAAACAGCGAGCTGCTGTGTGGCAATGATTGTGGCTTCGGAGTAAAGAACCTTTGAGACTGAAATCTGATGCTAGTAGAACTCAAATATAGTATGAAAGCACATGTAAAAGAAAACCCCAAAAACTGCTGTATGGAGGTGGCCTAAATATATATTGATATATTCTGAAGTCTTTCGTGTCAAAACTTTGCTTTCCTGGTTATTTTAACCTAAGGCTCTTTCCTAATGAAGCTCTGTTTTGTAAAGTGTACCAATCAATTATTAAGCAGATCACCCCCACAGCCTGATACTTCCACCACCGTACTTCCCATTTGGGAATTTTAGGGCTGAAATGATCCCTGGAAAGACTTGAGTGATTTAATAGAAAATGAGGTTGTAAATCCTGAGGTCAGATCTCTACTCTTGATTGGTGCTGTGTTTTTTTCATCATTTCACTTTGTTTAACACTGTAACACTTTGCTGGGTAAATGTTTCACAGGAGACGATGACTGCAGCTCCACTATATGACCTGTTTGCATTAGTGATCACAGAGGCAGAGGGAAAAGCATTAGAGGTTTGTGTCTCTAATAAAATCCTTGAAAGTAGACTCATCTGTCTTAGTATAACATCCACCAAATCTTTGTAGACGTTTATTTCTGATGGCTTTCACACAGATTTGCCACAGGATTCAGCTCTGAGCTGTGTGGAGCTAAGCTACAAACACCACTGACGGGGTACAGAGCCGAAGAGTTTTAAATAAGCTTAATATTAAAAGAGGCTAAACATTGACAGTGTTAAACATGGTAAAATGAGACAATCTTCCCTGATGAGGAAGGGGTGATGAAGCTGTGACTACAAGTGTTTAAAAACAAGTCCAAACGTTTAAAATGAAACATTAACAGGGAGTCTGGAGATCAGTTCTTCAAACCACAGTAGGTGTTGCTTTAACTATGTAAATGATCACATCTGCGTCTATTCAGCTTAAATTCAGACCTTTGGTCATTAGAAACCACTTTTATGTTTCCATTTTAACTAAACCAGGAAAATGTTTAGTCTGATTTCATGTTAGATGGAGAGATTTTAAAGATTATATCTCAGCCCAAAAACATGTCTTTTATTTCTGCCTTTTAGGAACATTTTCAGTCCTTTCCACCACCGACAACGTAGAACATAAAAGTCTGGATTAAGCCCCGGCCGATTTATCAGCACTAGAATTTCTTTTTATTAGTCCAACATGGTTTATTTTACCTGCATACATCTTATTATTCCTCCAAAGTGCTAAAAACGACCTTCAAAAGATGAATAAAGCTTGTGCAGCTTTTCAACCGGAGGAAAAAATGGACTAAATGATTCCAGGCAGCAAAGGAGAACGGCAGGTGAAGAGGTAATGGTGAAGAGAACAGCGAGCGAAGCTTTCAGTAAAGACCATCAGTGGCCAAGGGTTTGGCTTTCAGTGCTACAGAGGCCAAAGCTTCAGCCTTTCACTCATCCAGTCCTGCTGAATATTTGGCTGTTTGAAGCAAACAGATATATGCCTAAAACCTCCGCCGTGGTTTTTGTGGTTAAACTGATGGTTTAACAGGACCTAGTGGGTCTATGGCAAAAAAATAAAATAAAGAAAGCATCAAAATTTTAAACTAACTAAATGTACCTCCTGGTTGAAGTCCAGCACGCAGAGTTTGGAGCACTGCTTCTTGGCATCCAACAGCACGTTGAACATGGTGCAGACAGACAGCGGCACCCGGAACTCTGTAGACTTACTCGCTTTCTGCATTTTGGCATCAAATGCAGATTTCGTCCTGTGGGATCACACATCATTGCAAATTTAAACAAACCATTTCAGAAAGAAAAACAACCCAAAACAAACTGTTGCAATATTTAGAGGTCGACTGAAAATTTCCAAAACTCATGTTCTGAATTCAAACAGTTTCGATATAGGTCATGTTTACATATCTTTCTGTCATTATCTGGTTTGTTTTTAATGACATTCAGATTTTTCATTTTCTCTACATTCTATTAACCTGGTGTTTAAGACATTGGCTGTTAGTCGGAGGTAAACAAATAAACTAATTTAAAGATGACTTCTTTAGGCTTCCATTCTTTAAAGATCTGCTTTCACAGTAAGTGACGATCACCAGCCAGCAAAAACTAGACTTTGGATATTGATTAGGATTCACTTAGATCTGACTAATGGAATAAATTGTTCTCAAACTTTTGTTGTTTCAGACCACATTAAAATATAACAGTTTGTAGCCACCTGTCCTAAAAAAAAAAGCTTTAAGAAAACGGGCCAAATATGTAACTTCAATCATATCTATGCAGATTCTTCTTTTCTTATTCACTTTATAACTGCCTGGCTTCCTGTTCAGACACCTTTGGATTTAATTTCTAAAGAGTTTGAATAAGTAATTTAGTTTTTGGGCTGTAAGTTCAATCTAAAAACATACAAATAAAGTTTAAAAAAGTAACCTATTGAAGAAGGTGAAAAATATTCTTGATACATAAAATAGCCTTTTTGAATGTTTTTAACACTGTGTAAAATGGATACAATTTTTACTTCAAGAAAAACATTCTTGGGGATAAAGATGACTGAGTCAGACTGAGCTAACCAAACATAAAGGTCCAAACGACCTGCAAACATATGAATGATGCAAACGCCAAAAAACACAAGCACTAAACAAATACAAAGAGAAAAAAATACTGTAAAAGAAAAACGGTGTAATCATAGATAGAGAGAAAAAAACAACTTAAACTTGCTATACAGTACAGGACTCCACCAGATCAGTACTGACTAGGTGGTCGACGCCCCTAAAAGTCTGCAGCACCTTTGTTTAATGGAGCGAGTTTGCTGTTAAATTTTGGAATTCACAGCATTTCTTCTTTTCATATGTTTTGTAGGATGTTGGTTTTTGCTTCGTTCGGTTGAGTATCTTTGACTGCTGCCTTGTTTGTTTGCATCATTCACTTCAATGCTTTGTTCTGCTGTTTGCTCCTCAGTTGCAGTTGCCAGCCATCGTAGTTAAAATCCTCCTCAGTGATATCTATCTGTAGCAGTCACTGTTTTAACGTTTTGACTGAAGGGAACCTATCAGACCTGCTCTGCATTTTCTGGGCAAAATATATCATACAAAAATAAACAAAGACAGATATTGGCCAAGTTATTGGCAGGTTGATAATTCATGGATCGATCTCTGGTAACGTTTCCTATGTTGTTAAAATATTGGAAGTTTCTGACCGTTTGACGCAGGCGTCCATCATGTCACTGGCCATCAATTTGAGTCTTTGCTCCAGATGTTTGGCAAACTCTGGTTCTGGCCACTGGAGGTCCATGACAAACATCTGCAGAGCATCCAGCTTCCAGAACAAATCCTCGGAGGTAGCTGATCCATTACTGCAGGGATTGTGGAGAGGGTCAGTAACATAAACCTGCTCATATGACAAAAACATTTAAAAAAGCTGCAGCTCTTTTCTTTGGATGAATTCAGGTTTTAATAAAACTGAAAATGGAGACTGTTGCACTGCAACAATCTAGGATTTTGTTTTGTTTGACTTTAATGCTTTTATAACTTCTTTAAACATTGTCTTTTGTGATGGACTTCAGTAATAACAATATTACAGACCATCAGTGAAAAACATCTTTAACCAAGTCGTACTGTTTTAATGCCATCATCCAGTACATGTGACAAAAAGGTATAAATTACTTTCACCTAAACAGAAATAAAGACGGAGATCATTTTCAGCTCTGAGGTTTACTGGCTGCTTCACAGGGAAGTCAGTGGAGTTGTACACATTTCTTTTTGCCTGTTTTTATTTTTGTGAAATAAATATCCAACCTCCTACAATGATTTATGTTCTGTACTGTTTTCTTTGTTGCTCATCAAGTGTTTTTTGAATGGTTTTCCATTTTTAATCAGAGCATTCTTTACCATCAATTAACCATGCCCACCTGAGCCTGACTTAATTATCTCCACCTGAGTCTTCAGAATTTAAACCATTTCCAGCCTCATTACAGCTGTCAGATTATCTGAAGCTTCATGTAGATAAAACTCAAGTGTTTAATCCTAACTATATTTTCTGTGGTCTGGAACCCTGCTCTTTACTTGTCTCATCCTATTTTTTCTTATGGTATCTGCTTTAATGATTTTCTTCCTGACTCCTCTCTGCCAGGCTGCTTTGGATCCTGAGAACCAGGAGCTTGATCAGCAGTCCTGGGACCATTTTAAAGTAATTTTCCTCTTGGTCCATTCATATCTAAACAGGATTCTCAAATTCCACTGTTACACAGCCTCTAGATATCTCTTTCTGCTCCAGATCTGGTCCCAGGTCCTATGATCCAGGGTCCTGATTTAAAAAAACAGCCAACTTAAAAAAAAGAAATTGTCCTTTTTGTAGTGTGTTTGCCTGGTATTTTGGGTCCAAAAGAATATCCTTATTCTTATAAAAAATATTGTATTTTAAATATTCAGTTTACTGTGTCCAACAAAATATCTATTGATTAAAAAAGAAAAGAAAAAAAAATAAATGTCATTAAACTTTACAGGCTAAAATCGGCAAATGGACGTTTTCTCAGTTTTTCTAAAAACAAATAAGCAAAAATGAGGCTACTGTGACCTGAATGAATAAGAATATACACAGGCAACAAACTTTACACTTCATAGAGGCACAAGACAAGGATACTTGTTGTCATACTTAGTATTTACACTATTGATGCATCACATGCAGATAATTACAACACTGCGCAAAAATTACAACAAAGAAAAGCCTAGTCTTCTAGTTTATGTCTGCATGTTACAAAAAATACGTAGGTTCCCAGGCACCAGTACCGTATTGGTTCAAAGCGAAACGATATCTATCCCTACATACCAAATCTAAGCATATACTGTAGGTCCACAGTGTCAAAGATATTCCACCTTAATTCCACAATAAGATAACTTAAAGTGATGGAGGATTCAATTATATATGCTTTAAGACAATGAAAAAAGATACTGAAAAAAACAACTTATTTATAATGATCACCATCAACAACAGCAAAAAAAGTCCAAGCTTAAAAGAGGACTGGAAGCAAAAAATACTCACGGCTTCTAAGCCATCCGGCTTTATTATCTAATCAATTGGATCCACTCATCTCTGGACATTGACCCATATTAATTCAAGACATATTGATCAAAGCTATTCCACTTATCAGTGAGACAATCAGACATCACAACTGTTTTAAAAACCCAACAACTCTGAGATCTTACAGGAAGATCAATAAAATGAGAACCGCTATGATTTTACCAACAACACACCTAAACACCTGCATGGAGCAACCCGGATTTGATGGCATATAAATTACCCCTCACAGGCATTAAATGAAAGGAATAAGGCATAACACATCTCCACCACATCTGTGACTAGAACGGCCAATTAAAATTTCAAAAGATCATCAACATGTACAGGAAACAACTTAACCAGTATATCCAACTCAAAAGGTCCATCAAAGCAAAAACAAATATTAGAAACACCATAATGTCATGATCCGCACCTATTATCCGCCCTTAGGGGAGGGGTAATGCCACAATACACAGCTATCAGCGTCTCAGTTAATGTACTCACCTGTTTTCTGTTAATCTCTGTGGCATTTAAATCAGTGTTTCTGTTCCCATCTTGTAAGCTCCTGTATTCACATCCCATAGCTGGTATCCTAGTTTCCTCACCGTTAGTGAGTTTATTATTTTTCTATTAAAAATACATCCTTTCAACATATGCCTACCATGTCATTCACCATAACAATTTATAACAAACAAGAGAACCATCACTACTGGAGAGCATGGATGAAAATGACAGATTCAAAAAGACCACTTTCACAATTTAAACTAATATCCTCTAACGACAACAACACACCTCACACCCAAGCAGTGAACGGGAAAAGGATCTGAACATCCATCCATCTGATAATCCATTTTTGAACAATGTCTGCAATGACATTTCCCTGTATGAAAAATGACAAATATACAGTTAACATAAAACCAAGTGATCCACAGAACACACAAGAAGTAGATCACAGGAGTAGCTGAGTCACATAGCTGCAAAAACTGCACACTTAAAACCATGAATGAGCACTTTCAAGTTCCCTGAAAGGAAAAACCGAACAAAACTAAACAAAACACAGAATTATCTGGATACTTTGACTACAGTATCCAACTTTAAACTCCATTCCTCGGAGTTCCTTGGCCATCTAGAATAACTACATGTATACTAGAATCAAATCACAACAGCTATCCTCAGAGCCCTGACTGTCCTCAAGAAAACAATACCTGCTGTCTACTCTTCTTTTTAATTTATGTATTTTTTCATTTATTTTTTCCTACAATCCCCATCCAATCATTAGTATTAAACTAATTTAATGGTATGACTGCTGGAAACGCTCTTCAATTGGAGCTATGGCTCTATCATCATTTAAAGGACAACCAATCTGATGATGCAACATAAGGATCAGTTTCTCTAATTCCACAATTTCTACGTGTTGCAATAACTGAACTTCTCCTGTATTTCTGTAGGTGATTTATGTTAGTGTCACTCCATCTTCTCACCATTAGTTGACTACAGCTCCACAAGCTCAGAGACGAAAGCATCATTTCACATGTAAATAACCACCCATTAGTCCTGTGGTCAGGTGATGTAAATAGGTGAGAAACTTGCTCAATGTAACTTTTTTTTTTTAATGTGACCTTCAGGCCTCTGCCAATTATGTACTGATGATGTGGGTGCAAAGCTGCGTGTTTTCGCTTAGCAAACAACACCATGAAGACAGAGACAGATGGACGTCTCAGTGTTTCTTTCTCTCCCCTGCAAACAGGTTAGACAGTAACACATGGCAACCCTCAGCACCATCAACATCCAAGTGTACAGCGCCCACAGCTAAAATGACTGCCGCAGGAGGATGGAGGAGAGGGGGGGCACTATCAAGTCCCTTTAACTCCCTCACTTTTCTCACTTTGCCTTTAAAAGACTGTTACCTTAGAAGTGCCGCACAGAAATAAATACTTGGGTTGAGTCCGTGTTGCAATTAAAAGCTTGGTGGCTATCCCCCTCAAGTCTAATTACTGGTGCTCTTCTCTGAACGTGCTCCGCCCTGCTCCCCGGGGAACGGGACGATCCCACTCACCCGTCTGTGCTTGTTAATGAAGTGCCAGCTTTTTCTCCCCTCTGTTTTCTAGAGTAGTGGACGGCCAAGTGAAGTGAGCTAGAGGAGCAATGTGTACAGTGCTGTGGGAATGACTGGCAGAGTCAGACTAAAATCTTTTTAAGAAAAACACCCTCAAGCAGTCTCCTGAGAACCCCCAAACTCTCCACCGCCCTCCAAAGTGGTCATATATGCTAGAAAATCTGCTGAAGAATTACTAACTATAACAATTAGTCTTCTTTAGTAAAGCAGAATGAACTCTGATGTATTAAGTCAAGACCTGTTATTGTCACAGTCATTTAGTTCATGTTAAATGATTTTAACACAACAGATGCTTATGAAATAATGATGAGAATGTACAGAACACCAGCAAGTCCTTTGGGTGCCAACACCGGGCACTGATAATCTTAAGGCCACATCTCTAAGAGGATACATCCCCATGTTTGAATTAATGGGCCTCATGCAACAACCAGTCAATTTCAGGGCAGAATAAATCAAAAGATCTGTAAATTGTCGGCTTTTGGTTACAGTTACAAATGTAAAAATAAAAATTATTTGATCTGAAAATGGTGTCAAAAACACCAAAAGCAAGGAAATCGTACAAAAGTACTGGTGGAGGCTGGAGGTCCAACATATGATATAAATGCTTAACATGAATTCCCCATCAGCCAACATGATACAACACTCTTAAAAATGTCCTTTTACTACACGCACACGTGTATATCTCCAGCTAGACTACATCTGTCATCCCTCATCAGAAACTCTCTCTTTCATACAACGCATAAACATAAACATGTTTGTGATGAAACTATATATGACGAATTCAGGCAGACCCAGACGATCCACATTTTATTTAATAACAAAGCCAAGGCAGCGCTATGAAGAGAACTGAATGCAAGTCTTACTATGAGAGGAGTTTCAAGCAGCAAAACGATGCTGAAACCCCTTTCTGAACTTTTAAATCCATTTTCTGTTTCATGTGTTATTTTAATAGTAGCTTGATCTCACAGTGTCAATGACTTCTTTTGACAAAATGAAAACAAATTAAACCAGTGCCCTTTGGATACCGACATGCCAGCTGACCGGTAGTTCTGTCATCAGTACATAAGAATGTATTTAATAATTGCAGAGTTGCAACATATATAAGGATGTTGCCTTATTTATACTGCATTTTAAATGGGTCTGTTTCTTCTAAGCAACAACAAAAGTTGACTTTGGTGTTACAAAGTTTGGATGACAGATGACTGATTGTGCAAGATTCCTACGTGAAGTCTGGAGCACTCACAAAATTTGATTGTGCCTGAAAAAATAAAAAAAAAAGGAAGAAAAATGGTGAATGTGGGATTTTCTCCTAAATGACTTGTACATACTATTAAAGAATAATTTTGTCCATATGAACACTTTTTGCATGAGAGTCAGTGTCCCAAAACTCTCTCAAAAGATAAATCCTTCTGGAGATGTGTGCTGAAGGCCAGAAATAGAGGTTTCTCTTCACCTGAGGGTCCAGGTCTAATTATACAAAATTCATCATCAACCACTGGCTAAAGGTGGCCTAGCACCTAGACAATGTCTGGACAACCTTTTTCTCTAACATGCTGTTGTCAGCATCAATCAGAAGATGGTGCTGCTTCCTCCACCTTCCACCTGTTTGTATCTAGAAGTCAAGTAAGGAGGCAACAGGAGAGACTGAATCATAATAACTCACCAGGTCCTGATGGTGTCAGCCCCAGAGTATTGAGGGTATTTGCAGAGCAGCTCTGTGGGAACCTACAACACCTCTTCAACCCAAGAGACATTTTAGAAATGTGGAAGATCTTCTGCCTTGTTCTAGTACCAAAGAAGATTTGGCCAACAGTCCTCAGTGACTATAGACCTGTTGCCCTGACATCCAACATCACAAAGGTCCAAGAAAAACTTCTGTTGGTTCACCTCAACAAACAAACAAGAAGCTATTAGAACCCCTTGCAGTTTGCTTATGGCTGTGGAGTTGGAGTTGTAGATTCCATCATACACCTGCTTTATAAAACCCACTGTCATTTAGACAAGGCAGACAGCAATGTGAGGATGATGTTCAGCCTGACCCACTTTGTGAGAAACTCCAGAAGACTCAGGTGAAGGCCTCAACCATTGCCTTAAACAACGACTACCTGGCAAATAGACCACAGTTTGTTAGACTGAAGGGTAAACTGTCTGCATCAAAGATGGACAAGAAGATGAGTACAGAACAGCTTTGTGGCATGGTATGGAAACAATCATCTGATCCTGAATGTCAACAAAACAAGGGAGATGATTGTAGATTTCATAAGAAACAGGAACAAGTTAAATCCTGTTAATATCATGGGAGAAAATGTGGAGGTGGTGGAGGAGTATAAATACCTTGGTGTTCACCTGGACAACAAACTAGACTGGAGAAGCAAGTATGAAGCCGTCTACAGAGCAGATTGTACTTCCTAAGGAACCTTGGTTCCTTTGGTGTTTCCAAAAAGATGCAACATATCTTCTATAAGTTGTTGTGGAGAATGTGATCTCTTCCTCCATCATCTGCTGGGGTAACAGCATCAGAGCAAATGACTTGAAAAAAAATCAACAAGCTAATGAAGAACGCCGGCTCTGTTCTAGGAACCCCGCAACCTCTGGAGTTTACTTTACAAAGAAGAATTATTCATAGAGTAAGGAAAATTATAGACAACAGCGAGCATCCTCTTCAGAAGATTTTTAAACAAGAACGGAGTGTCATCAGTAAGAGGCTTCTCCAGATCCAGTGCAATACAGACTGCTACAGAAGATCCTATGACTATCAACACCTACAACGACTGGTTAAGAGAAAACCAAAATATATGAGTTACTACAACATTTAATTTTGCTTTGGGATGAATAAATCATTTTTGAATTGAATTTGAATTTATTGAATTGATTGCAAGTATTTCCACTTGTGACCTAAACCTTTCTCGTTGGGCAACTCTGAAGCTGGAGAGAGTCCATCCCCCCTCTAGGAGTTGAATTCTGGAGGCCAAGCTGAGGCTAGAGGTAAGTCCCACTAGTTCTGGCTACTACTGCTGAACCTCACAACAGGTCTGGCTTCTAACCCACCAGTGAGGTTACATTACAGGTTCCCATTCACAGATAATGTTGCTAACAGGCTAGACGCCTAGGCTTCTTGCCCTCACCTGTTACTCAAACTGCATTCCCTAATGTGTTGAGTCCCCACAGAAGAGGCTGCCCAGTCCCCATCCTACAGATGTAAAGATTAATCCTTAATACCTGACAGGCAGAGGGGAGCAAAGGGCAATAAACTAAACACAGAAACATTCCTGGATAAATAGCATGCTAGCATTATCACAGTTACACTTTCAGATCATTTGAACACAGGTAATCTTGAGCTTTTGACTTTGACTGTTGGGCCTCTGTAGAAACAATCCTTTGTCAATTCTACTTTTAAAAGCTCAGTTAGTTCAGGTTATAAAGCATGATAACCATGTAGGGCTTGTACACCAAATGCAGCATCAGCTCCAATGTGCTCTAAAATCTGATCGTTTGTATTTTATGATCTGCTAAACCACATCTTTATACGGTCATTGTTAAAAATACAGAATACTGTTTACACGGCTCAAAACTAAGCCAAAAGCAGCAGGTCAGAGTGAAACTAAACTCCTTCAAAAGCTCCAAATTGTTTCTCTAAATTGTTAGGCTTAATCATAGTTTTCTTCCCATGTTTTTTTCTCCTCCCTGTTTCCCTTCGTATCAAGTTTAGATCTGATGTGGTTTAAGCAAATTTATACCATCTACTTGTTCTGCTTCTGTTGTGGATAAATAGAGCAATTAAGCTCCATTAGTTTTATATCCTTGTGGAGAAGGTAATATTAGCCCTTTGTTTTAAGACTGAAGTTTAAATTCAGGAAAGGGTTTTTTAAAAGAAATATAATCAAAGGGTAGAAAATCAACTCACAAAATATCAGGTAGATTTATTCCTTGGAGGCTGAAACAGAAAGCGAGTCACTGTTATTAGGTTGAGGATCACTACATTGCGGCATGCACACTTCACAGCACAAGCACCGCTGACACACGACAAATCAAAAAATCTTCAGCAACAAGTCCCAGAAGTCCGACTGAGACAACAGATTAAAAAGCCAGAGTGTAAAACCAGCAAGATGAAACTGGAAATCCTACTTTGCTGCCAAGTAGATGAAACGAAATTCATTTTCTACCAAAATAACAAAGATGAAGTGTTTTGAAAAAAAACATCACAAACTGATTGAAAATCAAAACTAAATAACAGTATCATAACAAAAATATAAAACACAAAGGCAGACAACAATTCAGCATCACTGTAGACATATAGAGGGTGATCTGAATCAGTCCAGACTACAGGTCTTCATCTTGACTTATATTATCAAAGGTACTGAGGAACAGTGTCCAATGAGTTCTAACAGATACTAATGTGGCACCTGTGATAAAAGCTGAATACTCTCAATTAAAAAAGAGCAAGTTTAATACAAGTCCTGTACTTCAATAGGGGATCCTACATATTTAGTGAACAAATATTCCACGACTATCTAGAATTCTAAGTCCTAAATATTTGGCGTGAAGACAGAGGAAAAAAGGACCAAAAAGGACATAAGGAAGGACAACTAAACGGGAATTAAATGTTCTCTAAGCATTTATATCAGCTTTAGCTCCATTGTCACACATATGCAAATGGTGAAGGTCAGATGTTTACATACACCCATTATGGTCTTTGATGTCTAAGTTATTCAGTTATAAAGGAAAGATCTGCTGTGGATTTTTTCTCATCCGTCAGGGTATAAATCATACAAACAGGCTTCAATATTTACACACCTCTTATTAATATTTAATTAAAGGTCCCTTAGCTAATTGTACCTAAACCATAAGCTTTCCATCACCATCATTTATCAGTCTGGTGGATACTTGATCACTATTCATAGTGTAGAACTAGCAGTTAGCCAGTTTAAACCATCTTAAAACTAGCTTTGAGGCGTCTTTGGCATTCTCAACCTCTCAGAAGCTAAGCTGAGCTAAAGTAGAAGAACTCAGAGCTAGTCCTCTCGATTATTCCATCACCTCTGTGCAACACACCATGACCATTCAAGGTAAAATAGCTGCCCATCATGATGCTGCCACCACTATACCTTATGGTTGGTTCAGTTGTTTTATGTGTAAAACATTAACTTTGAAACAGTTTTAAGGAAAGTGTTGTGAAATACAAAACAAACTGTTTATCAGACATTCTTGGAACATTCAGATGTTAAAAATGGTACAAAAAATTAACTTGTGTAAATTCACAACTCTGCTCCCTTTAACTTTTGAGTTGATTGGACTTAAGTAAGTAAGAAGTACAGCATGCTCTCCTCCTTCAGAGACACCAGAGACAGAGATGTGGGGTTGCAGTTCTGAGGCCGACGAGGCTGAGGTCCTCACTGAAATGAGGGAGGATATTCCACGTAAGGATGCTACTTTTAAAAAACAGAAAGATCCTCAAAACGTTGTCCTTTCCACTTAGATTAAACAGTGGAGATCTTTTAAAACAAGAAATCTCCAAAATCTGATAAATTCTCGTAAATTACTCATTTATCTCCACTTAAAACAATGTAAATTGAAGAACTGCACGGTCCACTATTAGTAGAATTTATTGCTATGTTCTAAGCTGTTATTGTTATAAGTTTACTTTTAATCAATGATTGTGAAAACAATATAGCAAAGACCCATACAATGAATAAAAATTTTTGAAAAGTTAATTTACTTTGGTAACTTAATTCACAAATTAAAGCAGATTATGTTGATTCAGGCAACAGAGACGGATGTTTTTTAGGCCATTTTTTCTGGTAATATGAATATTTTTCTGCTTCCAGCTGATGAGAAAATGACAGATACAGCAGCAGTTTGAATGATCAAACAGTGCTATAACACTGGAGGTCTTTACAAACATATTCTGATTACAGAAAGACATGTTCTTATTTTCTGGTTCCAGAAACAAATTTGGGAAGTTTTATATTTTCATGGATTCAGAGGAAAATAGTCAGACTGACTTTCTTAAACTCAGATTTTAAATCAAAGATCAGATTATTCTGATTCTAACAGCCCAGTTAAACTGCTTTGTTTTTATAGATTTAATTTGACCATTTTAAAAACAAACTAAACTCCTGGGTTTTAAACATGGCACTCACAAGGTTTAGATTGGCTGCTGTTCTCCATGATCCCACCCATAGTTCATGACGAAAGGGCCCTTTCTTCTGGTGCTGTGATCGTACCAGGAAACATTTAGACAAGGACACGTGCATCAAACTCCAGTCCTGGAGGGCGGATGTAGTTTGATTCAGGTCTGCTGGACCAGGGATCAAAACCTTGCAGGATTCTTCCAGCCTTTACAGATTTGAATTTTAATCCCCTGAACTAGTTAGCTCTAGTTAAGCACCATCTAAGAGCTTGAACCAGTTTCTTCGAAACGGTCCCTCAGTACCTCAGACTCAAATTAGGACAGATGATTACAGTTTTATTTGAGTAAAATCATTTGTCTAATCTGAATTTAACTGCAGAAGAAGCTTGAATAAACCTACTGAGACATCATAGTCCACCATGAGTGCATTTAAACTCTTACACTATGAAGACCTATAGTGTCGACCATCAGAGGCATCCCATGGTCACCATACATACGTGTTCTCATACAGAGGTCCCATCCAAGCCGGTACCGAGAAGCTGGGCATCTGTGGCAACGTAAGGGGAAGGCTGGGGACTTTAGGAAGAGGAACGCTGCCTAGATTGTTAGTTAACAGTCTGCAGGGTCCAAACCAGTGAAGAATGATTGTTTTATAAAGAACATGAAGACAAAGCAAAACAAATGAGAAGGAGTGAAAGCAACAGTAGCCTTGTTTATTTCATGACAGCACCAAACTTGTTTTTTCTGTTTCATCGGAAGAGGGGACTGACGGCTGCGTAATCAGTGAAGTTTTAAAGACACCTGGCCTTTACTTTCCTATATTTTATCCCTTCTGTGGTCCAAATAGACTCAGATTTACTGATTTAAGTCGACTAAAAATACGGAGATAGAGGTAATAGAGGACACCATGACTGTCACTGCTGCTTTGAAGCTAACAGCTCACAGGTAGTCTTACTTGACAGACTGCCAGGTCTCCAGCTCAAAGCCACGGTGGATGGACTGGGCGATGGACGTCTCCATCAGATCAATGTACCGAACCACCAGAGGGATGAACTGATCCTGCAGGTGTTTGTGGAACGCTCCATTGCAAAGGTGAGCTGTGGGGTCGGGAGCAGCAGGAGACAAGCAGAGATGATTTTAGGTATTTTTTATTTCTATACACTGAAACAGCACATCTAAAACAAACAGAAATTCAAAGAAGGAATCCAAACTTCTTTCAGCTTCAACACAAACATGAAAGACAAATATTTGCACTTTCACCTTGCAAAAGTATTCAAAAGCCATAAAACGTTCACACTCATTTAAACCAAAAAATCTTTGTAATATGTACCATGTTTAGATCCATTGTTACCAAAATACTGAAAGTCCTGCATAATTAAAAGATGAGAGGAAAATAACCCTTTCATCTATCCTGGACACATATCAACAGTAAAACTAAAACACAGCTTTTAAAAAATCTTTTGCACAAAGCTAAACCCTAACCAGAAGATGCCTGTCTACAGAGATCTAACTGTTCTCTGAAGGCTGAGAGGTTCTTTAGAGAACAACCAGTTAAGTAGTAGTTAAGTTTAAAGCAGGATTCAGTTTCAGAAAACTTTCAAGAGCTTTGATCAGTCGATCATTTGATAAGCAGGGAATTATTCAGATAATAAGCCTACACCATGCCCAGATTATATAT
>JAUZNJ010008440.1:0-18136 GCA_034780135.1 Jordanella pulchra
AGATAGATAGATAGATAGATAGATAGATAGATAGATAGATAGATAGATAGATAGATAGATAGATAGATAGATGGATATGCAACACTTGGTTTCTATAGTCAGCTTTTGTTTTGACACAGATCAGAACAGACTTGATTAGAAGAAAATCTCTGTAAGCCAGAGCTACATATAGCGTAAGAAGCTTATCTTGAAATGCAGCACAATATATGCATTGATAGAGCTGGACAGAACATCATTATAGTCACAATTTGAATGGAATTAGAAGCATTACTGACAATTTGTCCAAATCAAATCTCATGTGCTAGCTATAAAATAAACTCTGGCTTTCAATTCTTTTACAAATAGAAGAAGCTTTAACAGTGGTCTGCTTAAATGAAGCAGAAATGATCAATGAACTTTGAAATGAAATGTTATATGGTTCTTCTTTCATTTAAGGAGCTCTCTAACCCTTCTTGTAACCTGCTTTTATGTAGTAATATATAATAAATATACCAGACTCTTGGAGAGTGAATCATAGAAACAAAACCATCATATATTTAGATCAGTATAATGAAACACAAAAGTATGACTAAATATCGAGCAAAGACACAGAACAACCCATTTTGACAAATTGACAATCCAATTGACAAATTAACATATGGCAAGTTTCAAGCAAGTTGCTCTGTGGGAGCAAACTGTGTTATGTTTGGAATTTTTCTAGTCAGCTAAAGATAATGTAAACCACTTAAATTTCCATTATACATACATACACACCTCCACACACACATACATGCACACACGTATGTGAATGTCTTCATCAAAACCTTAACTTCTCCATCCACCTCTCACACTGGCAGGACATGTAAAGAAAGTCAGTTGCCTCTGGGAGTTCGTAAAATTTTCTTTATGAAAGTAGCTTGATTTGCAAACATCTTCTGAGCGAACAATGTGTGTGGAGCCTCAGGCTCTGAAACAGACTGGTGTGACAAATGTAACATTTCAAAGTGCTCACTGCAGAACAGTTTCACCATGCCTGGAAGAAAAAATTAAAATGGATCATATTAGAAACTCGACCTAGTTGCGACCATTAAAACGTCATTTCTGCTGCTTTAAATGATGATTAGGCTAATCTAAACAGACTTAAATGGAACAGTAACCAACACTATAATGTATCAGTTGTAGCTCTGCATTTGTGGCAAATATTTTTGAGTTTTGGTTTCATTTTTTATTGTGATGGTATATACATATAATATTTCCATACGGGATAAATAGTTTTGAATTTAATTGAATAGAATTGAATAGAAGATTAGTCTCAATCTGGCAACTAACTTGTATGGCTAATGTGAGGATTTTTTCTAACTTTTGTTTTTTCTCCTCAGTTACATTTTTGAGTAAAACTAAAAAGCAATTAATTTTCTTTAAAACATCACAACTGACTGATATATAAGTATTAATGCTTCTTAAACATAGCTTAAATATTCTAGTAATTTTATTTTTCTAGTAATTTTGACTGAAAATGCTCTGATTGTTTTCAGTGGGAGTGGGGAGCTGCTGATCTTAAAAGATGATATTGGCGAATGGTGGGAGGAGTACTTTGAAATCCTCTTCAACCTGGCTGACACGACTTCCATGGTGGAAGAGATAAGGTGCTTGAAGTCGAACTTGTTCATCACCCAGGCTAAAGTAGGCAAGGTGGTAAAAAAACTCCACTGTGGCAAGGCTTCGGGAGAGGATGAGATCTTTCCTGAGTACCTCGGGTCTCTGGATGTTGTTGTGCCTGACATGCCTCTTCAACATAGTGTGGAAGCCAGGGACAGTGCCCCTGGACTGGCAGACTGGGGTGGCTTTCTTCCTCCACAGGAAGGCCTATGCCAGGATGCTGGAGAGAAGCGTCTGGCTCATTTTTGAACCTATAATTGTAATCGTAATGTAATTTTTCCAAAGTTATATTTTTTCAAAATACATGCATTGTAAGGCTGAGGTAAGATGGTGGAATCAATCTATGTTGAAAGATCCATAAAATCAAATTAGAGAAAATTCCTACAAATAAATACAGTATTTTATACTGTGAATTCACAGAAATTTCTTACAGCGCAACTTTTTATTTAATTCTATAAACTCCGTACTTCCTGTTTGATTTACTTAAAATGTATGACATCAACCAACTTGTAAATTATACCCACAAATTAAAAAGGAAATTAACCTAATAGTTTGTAAACTGAAAAGGTAGAAATTTTGAGATATGATGAGAAAATCCTTGATATACCATAATATTTAGCCTGAAGTATACCGATACATACTGGATGTTATACTCTTTATATGTTTGAGAGTTTAACATGCACATAGAAACCATGCATCTTTAAAGACATGGTTGCTATGTGCAAACATCTCTAATTTCAGTCAGTCAGCCTTGGGACTCCTTGACTTGACCCCCATGGCAAAATAAAGTAGCAGCTGATTGCTTCCTTTCACTCCTCACTTGCACTCCAAGAGCACATGCTATCACTCCTGAATTAAACATCTACCACTGAGCTTCAGCGAGGGTCCCACAACAAGCTGCAAGTAGCAGACAAAGACCGGTCCAGACATTTGTGTTTTCCCTGAAGGCCAGTTTATTTTCCCATAATTCCCTTAACCTCAATTAGACATCTGCTGACAATAGCACAGCTCACTAAGAACAAATCTGTCTGCTGTAGTTGAGTTAAATACAGTCACTGCACTCGAGGTCTCCTATCCATTCCAAAAATACACTGAAAAAAAGAAACAGAGCCTGTGTTCTTAAGTCCCAGTTGATGCTTTGTATCTACATCAAACCTTTTCAAGAACAGTTCGAACTGCTCAACTATTTTTAACTCTCTGTCGTAAGCTGAAGTCCTTCTGTCTTATTGCCTGTCTCCAACCAACCAATAATCCAAGCAAAACCCAGTTTGAAACCGTTGAACCGTATGAATGTGAAACATTAAGGAACTCCATCTTAAATTATGAAAACAGGCTTAAATTGGAGGCAACTGGACTTCACTCAGTTTTTCTGAAGATGTTTCAACACCTTTCCAAGAGTCTTTGTCCGTTTTGTGGCCTTGAACTAGAGCACTGATGTTCATCCTCATGAGCACATTCCTAGTCAGACGCAAATCAATGACCAGCCCATCATCCACCTGGGTCGTTGGAGTCTTTTGATGTACAGACCTAACACATCAGTGCTCCAACTATCTCAGCTCACGTTGCTGGCTCTTCTTTCTCTTCTTTCCTGTACCTGATTTTTAATGCTTTTTCCTAACACAGATGTGAGGCATAAAGGGACCAATCACTTTCAGGTGGTCAATTATCTCTTGTGTGTGTGTGTTTTTTTTTAAGAATATTGTTTTATTATGATTACTGCTATGATTTTTGGGTGCTCTCCAAGCAATTGGTGATGCTGACCTGAGCTCAGTCAGCCAAATTAAAACCCAAATCAGAAGACAATATAATGCTGACAAAAATATGGGAAATCCTTCTGATTTGTATGTTTAGCTACAGTAAAATGAATGGATTTCAATGAGTGATATAACAAAGTCCTTCATGAAAGGAAGATAAATTCTCCTTGATTTATTATTGTGGGCTGTACAGCAGTGGTTAGCACTGTAGTCTTACAGCAAGAAGGTTCTGGGTTTGGTCACGGCCTGGGGTCTTTCTGCAAGCAGTTTGCATGTTTTCCCTGTGCATGCGTGGGTTCTCTCCGGGTACTCTGGCTTCCTCCCACAGTCCAAAAACATGACTGTTAGGTAAATTGGCATCCCTCAATTGTCCCTAGTTGTGAGTGTGTTTGTGCATGGTTGTTTGTCCTTGTGTGTCTAGGTGTTGCTCTACGACAGACTGATGTCCTGTCCTGGGTGTACCCCGCCTTACGCCCACAGTCTGCCGGACCTTGACAGATGAAGCGGGAGAAGATGGATTTATTATTGTGGATTTTCAGCATTAAATAACTGTGTACACCGTGTTAGCACTGTGTAAAGCAATTCACTTCTTTTCTAAGTGTCTTATTGAAAACTGGTTGTGGCATTTAAACTGTATGCCAGACTTTTACCTACAGAGTTAATTGAATTTTTTATTCCCTTTTAAATGCTTGTTAAGCTGTTTATTTCATTGTATATAATAGTGATTAAGTGGATCAGATAAAAAAAACACTTGAAGGGAAATAAGGAGAAAACATTCAGACTACTCTTCCACAGGATCATGAGAAAATTCTTAAAATCTTAAAGGACAGTGCCACAGCCTTTTATAAACATTTATTTACAGCCCTGAAAAAGATTGTGGATGCATTGTTATACACAAGAGGGATAGTACTATATTTATCTAATTAATTGGTTAAAAATGTTTTTCGTTATACACCTAAAATAACAATAAATATAAATATCAATTATTTGGTTTAAACTTTTACACATCACTTGTATGTAGTTATTGTTATTTTACGAATAAAATATTAAGTGGGGAAAAAAACATTTTAAGTCACAAGCCTAAAAAGGATAAAAAGTTAAAACTGAGATTTTAGGGAAGGTGTTTTTTTTATAAATATTTCCCATATTGTGAAGTACTGTTCTTTTGATGTTTTTTTTGTTTTGTTTTCGTTGCTGCCTCAGGCAGGAGTCTACATTTTACTTTAAATCAATATTGTTCATTTCAGACAATCCAATCACCATAGGAGTAAAAGACAGAAAACAGTAATGTTTCCCCGAAAGGCAGAGAAATTAGACAACCAAAAAAGAGGAGGAATAGAAAAAGAAGGGAAAGATAGAACTTTTAAAAAGAGAGATGAGCAGCCCCACACAAGCAGTAGGAGTAATATCAGCAGCAACTGTCGCAGAAGGAAACTAGTATTAGCATCGACAACATAGATGAATTACCATTATAATTTCATCAGCATCCAAGCTATTACCACCAATCTTTGACACTTAGACATAAGTGCATACCTCAGTGTAAAATCTATTAAATATGTCTACACCGCCATAGTGCGATTAGTAAATCTTTAGTATTCATGGGTTGCCTGTAATCTTAAGATTACCGGAGTGCCACTATGGACAAGGTGCAATAAATTTGGTTTACTGCATAGCAGTCATATATTTTTAACCCTGCAATAATTCTCTAAAATCATTAGATACCATGATTTGTGAAATGTAACATCATGTCATATGAACTTCCACTTAAAACACAGCTACATTAGCACTACGTTATCATGTGTCCAACTGATTGGACAAAGTAAGCTCAATAGGCAGTTGAGATTTCCTATTTGTATTTGCAAAAAAAGTATATAGTTTTGGAAGTCTGACCATTCGATGTTGATCATGCTGACAGTTAAACATTTCTTTAAACTAAGATCCTACCTTTGCATTACACCTAGAGAAGTATGCTTGAGAGACATCGATCAATGGAGTTTGAGGGAACACTAACAAGTTAAGACGTAGGATCCTTGATTTGATGCTAACATGCTTTGCAAAGAAATTGATCTCTGTAAGAAGGGCAAAATATATATGACCTGAATCCTTGTTACTTTTGAGGCCCCAAACAACTTGAAACTTGTACATGGCAAGCGTGCATAATAGTATTCAAATTATTTTTTATGTAATTCAAAAAGCTTGTCTTTTAAGGTTTTAGTTTATTTCAATTTCCATATAAACCAATTTGAAATAATTTTTATAGAGTTTTTCTTCAGCATTAAGGAACAAAAAGGGGTACATTTGTGTCACAACTTAGAAGGGTGTTAGCTTTGACTGCTGCAATTGCTATTATGATAGTAGATTACTTATTACCATTCATTCAGTCAAATAAAATTCCATTTATAGAGCACAATCACTTTAAGCATAAAAACTAAAGTTGCAATCTTGGTAATACTAAAAAACAGTTAATGATAACAACAAAATAAAAACAATTACATAATAAATAATATCCAAAAGATAGAACAGTAAAGCCTGTTGTAGTAACTCTTTTTTGTGTATTCTAAGTATAATCTCATCGACATAACATTGAACACTTGCAGTTTTATAAATAAGCTTGAAGGGCATCAGTGGTTTAGGCACATGGTTGCTAACTAGTAAACTGAACCTTTCATTGTGACATCAAGCCTCCCCTCATAAACTGGCCAAGTTTAGGTGAAATCCACGCACAGTGAGCACATGTCAGAAAAAAAAAACTGTAATCAGCACTCATAAAATAAGAAACAGCCGTCAAAAGGTTACAAACCTGAATTGATGTGACACTAACTTGGTTCAGCAAAAACAGTAAGGCTTCTTCATTGTTTTTAGTACATGTGTTCCCAATTCACAGAGCATTCTATTATTTATAGAAGCCTACATCCTGACTAGAGAAGTTGGAAGAGACAGAGAGCTGGGCATGCTGAGAAACAGACAGATGACAACTCTGCTGCTTGGAACACTTGACTCTCTGCTGGTTGGACAGCAAAAACTAAGCAATCTGGATCAAACACTCAATCTTAGTCTTAATGTTTTACTCCACTGTAGTGGTTATCGCTGTTGCCTTGCAGCAAGAAGCTGCCGGGTTCGATCCCGGCCTGGGAGTTTGCATGTTCTCTATGGGTACTCCGGCTTCCTCCCACAGTCCAAAAACATGACTGATAGGTGAATTCAATTGTCCCTAGGTGTGTGTGTGCATGCTTCTTTGTCCTTGTGTGTCTATGTGTTGCCCTGCGACAGACTGGGTCCTGTGGTAATGGATTTCTTGATCAACATGAAATAATCTGTCTAAAATGAATTATATCTGTTTGCCTGCTTTTCTATTTAAAAATACTTCACTATAAACAAAGTGAGACTGAATACTCCATATTAATAAATAAATAGGATTTTAAACAATCTGATTTAAACACGTATTTGTCTCTAAATTCTCCGATTGTATTTCACAAGGGGTAATGTGAAATCATGTACATTTTCTCTTGACCTAATGTACTTCTGTCCTGATTTGCCATGTTTTCAGATCTTTTAGAGAAGCTTTCTTATTGCAGTTCTGGAACATGAAATCTTTCTCCTCCCTACACAGTTAAAATAAACAGATTAAACGTCTATGGTTATTCCAATAACAATCTCGTTCAAAATATTTTTATGCATTCTTCCCTTAAACTGAAGCTAAGATGTGTTGCTTGTTTTCCACATGATTACATGGAATAGTGTAATTGAGCTGTAATTAGCAATATTAAGATGCTGGCAGGCACATTCTAGAATACAGGGAAACCTGCCAGGAGTAAAAAAAAATAAATGAAAGTCAAATTGTGTGCACATTTTGGGCGTGTAATGATCGTTTGGTGTAACTTCAAATTCTGACACAATAAAAAAAATGTTTCTCTGGCAAAGAAGAATAAGCACAAAGATCTAAAAATAAATATTTAGTCCATAATCAACAGACCCTCAGTATACTTCATTATCCTATCAGCTGAAATTGAGAGTATGCTTTCTCTAGGATCTCTGTGCTCTGACAAGGGAAGAGTTTCAATCAAATCACGGATGGAGAAATATCTTCCTATTTTTACTTTAAAATAGAAAACCTCAGTAGTAAAACCAGCAGCACTGACCTTGTGTAACTCCAGGGCAAATTGAGATTTTAAACTACCAAGGGTGTGATCTTCAAAGAATCAAAATTAAGAGCATTCAGTTGTGAGGGCAACAAAAAGAAAAAGTGAGTCAAATAACTGGTCATGTTGCTGATGGTTTACAAAATGGCAAATGCAAAATTTAAAATGTGTAAACTGGTTCAGTTGTGCCCAATAAATATGAGCAATAAGGGTGTACTTAAGAGTGGCTAATAAAGAAAGATAAAGTTTAAAAAAATTAAAAATAAGAACAATGATAATAGTTACACATATTATTTAAAGAATACTCTAGATAAGTATTTATAGAGTGATACAAACTAAAGTAAAATAACAGAAATCTAATAAAATATGTTAACACCCCCCCCACCCCCAAAAAATCCTTACATTAAGCAAGGAGGTAGGGTGTGTCATTAAGATGAAATAAAACACAGCAAATTACATAAGCCAGACTTCTTTAACTTCCTACCATCTCACTATAATCAACCAAAGCAGTTATTTGGAGGTGTGTCTGCTCCCACCAAGCTAGGAGTCCTATTGAGGCAAAAGCCAAAAAAAAAATTAAAAAAAATACTGTTTACAAACATCCTGATCAAGGTACACTGTTGTTGGCATGGAGACAACAGGATAATTTTCATAGCAATCTTGTCATTCTTTAGGTCAAAGCTAAAGAAGTGTAAACAAGTGATGTTTGTAGCAACAACACTAACAGAATTAACACAGTTATTCACCTGGATGACTAACCTGCTCTGGTTCATGCACACCAAAGATCCTGCATCACTTTTAATTATGATATTGAATGAAGATTTACATATTATGGAAGCTTAGACATGCTCAAATGTGAAATGGAACTTTAACATGTCTTCTCTTACTGAATGACATAGAGAAAAGGAGACTCTGAAATGTTATATCTTAGGATTTTATAATTGTAACTCCATTACAGTGCAATTGCAGTAAAACACTCTGTCTGCAACTTTAAGGTTTAAGCCTATATTAAAAATCTATGTTCTAGCCTTTAATTTTTTACCAGGTAACCCATCTCTGTCTGACCACTTTAGCTTTAAACTTTGATCTCTTTTAGTAACAAACCATGGCAAACTATCAACACCTTGTTCTTTCCTCACTCTTTAAGTCCTTCTTCTTTCTTTTTTTCATTTTAGTCTTTAACAAAACTGTGAAGGTGAAAATGATAAAGCAAAAAAATATTAAAATGAATTAGCAGGACACAGACAAAAAACGAAGGTCTAAATAGCTTGATCCTCCATAGTTTATGTTCACATGTTCATATGACAATCTTGTCTTGTTTTGGATCGTTTTCCTTGTTGAATCTGCAGGTATGGGAACTTAACAGCGAATGAGTCAAAAACAGGCTGGGGAAATATGAAAAGTGAGCTAATAAGTCCAAAAAGAAGTGATTTGTGGTTTGTAATGGTAGAGTAATACTCACACTATATTTTCAACTTATTTCATTAAGATTTATACGAGTTATTTATCTGTGGGTAAATTAAATGCATGACAATACCTCCTGTAGGTTTCTCTGTGCACCAATTTACTTTACAGTAAATGCCTATGCCGCATTATGTGAAAAGTGTTTTTGATGATACTGACAAATAATGAAGATATAATGTGAGAAAAAGACTAAACATGTCACTGCTTTTCCAGTCATTTTAGAAAAGGGAGGAATAAATATTGTTTAGTGTCAACATTTGGTTGACAGAGAGGTGCAAACATAGTAAATACATACAGTAATTGTGCACTAAACACAAAAAGTACTGAAAACAAAAGAATTAGACTAGTAAATGCAGAAATTGAGACTAGCAAACACAAAAATTAAAATAACACACATAACATATGCAATAAACAGTAGCAAAAGTTAATGCTGGTATCACAGAGCACAGAATGTATAGCAAACTACAAATACAAAATGATACTAAGAAACAAAACAGGAGAAAATGAAACAAATGGTTCAGGTAGCAAAGACAAGATAAATAAAAAATTAGAAGAGGCTGCAAGGTAGCTTAAGATAACGAAAGTGGCTTTAACCACTAGAGGTGACGTTCATCAAGTCATTGTGAAAAGACCCATAGAAAAGAGTAAAAGGGATGCTCAGGGATAATAAGCAGATTCAAAGGAAATTTATTCTTTCGTGCTTCTCTCAAAATATCCTCTGGGGCAGTATACCATTTATGTTTTGAACTAAGCTCCACTCCATAGACATAGGGTGTGTCCCAAGTCAGGAACTGAATCATTCAACTGACTTAGCCCCAGGTAGATGGGCTCTCCACTGTTGCTACATGCATGCTCGGTGTGAGGGATTGCTAGAGAGCCATCACAAAATGCAAGTGAAGATGGTTTCAGTAGGCACATCCAGGAGGAGGATGTCTTGCAAGTCAATGACTGGTTCAACTAATTTTCTTAACCAATCTGACAGTATTGTCTTTGTAAAGTGCCTTGAGATGACATGTGTTGTAAACTGACACTATATAGCTGCAGGAATATGCTAAAAATGAGCAAATTTATTAAAATTACTCCCGGTGTCCTTCAGTTGGATTAACTTGCATTTCTACTTCCAGTGGCTGTATGGATAGCAATCAGGTAATTAATCTAACTGTGGCTAAAACAATTTAATCTGACAATGTTAAAAGACAGAAACATTAAACCCCACCCGACTCATCAGCAACTGATGTGGTGACAGGTTTAGAGCCTTGAAACAGAGAAATAAAATGCTGTTTGATAATTTCACAGTAAACACACATATAGATTCCAGCAGGAAGGTACCACGTTGAATATCGACCTGTAAAATTTGCACAATTATGCAGTCTATTAGGGAAACTGAGTTCTGTATTTATAACCTATGGGTAAAGGGGGAAGTGGTGTATGGCATAGCACAGTCTATATTTACAGCTGCTTTATGTAGCAGGGTTATTGCCACCCTCCCCAAAGTTACTTAGTGCAGGTGAAAGCCATACAGACCCCCTGGGGCCATGACAGAGGTGTCATTCAGCTAGTTGTAAGTCACTGCATGATCAGACAAGTTATGAAAATATTTTATGAAGGCTGAAAAGCTACGGAGTGTTGGTTTAAAAACAAGTTAACATTTAACTTTACCAAACTAACGTTCTCGACTAAATACACCTTAGTTTTAAATCACAATTCTTGCCGCAATAATCTGCCATTTTCAACCATAATGATTCATGGGATAGTCTAGAATCATCCTTTCCAGCTTGTGTTTTTGTAAGTTCGCAAAATTTATGTGTTTACAGCAGGAATTGTGTCAGCAATACGTTTGCACTTTGCTCTCTATTTTTGTAACTGCGGCATTCCTTTGCAGCATTTTCCTTTGCATTACCTTTCGTGTTTATGTGTCAGACTATTTTTTGTGTATGCTAATCTCTTTTTTATGTTTTCAGGTCTTATTTTGGTCTTTGCAGTACTTTTTGTAGTTGCAACACCAAACAAACATGCTAACACTATAAATCAATTAAGAAAAAGAAATCAAGATTAAGTTTTTCCCATGTATTTCTTATTTCTAAACCTCAAAATATGTTTCTAACCTTTAAAAGGACTTGTTTTGAAATAAGAGTTTTGGCAAACACATTTAGATTGAGAGTTTGTTAAGAGGTTATTCACAATTTTTATAATTTTTACAAGTGTACGAAATTATGCTTAAGGGCTGGGGAGTCGAGCAGGTATACACTTTTTAAATTATGAGCTTTCAGTTTATTTTATCATACATTTTTCTGTACTTGTATATTGAAAATGAACTTTATTAATGTGATTTATTCATTACCTTCCTCAAGTAGGTTATGGTTTTGGTCTTGTTGGTTGTTTTGTTAGTAAGAAAGATACGCTGAAAAGCTATCAACAGATTTTAATTGAAAATTTTACCAGAGGTGCGTCACATGCAAAGGAACAATCCATCATATTCTGGTGATAATCTAGATCATTATCTGGATACAGGATTTTTTTAAAGGATTCTTTAACATTATTTGGCAGAACAACTCCCCCCCCCAAACCAGAGGGTGGCAGGAGTGACGATTGACAGATTCAGCATCACACTCAAAAAGTCCAGAAATACTATGCTGAAGACAAAAAAAAAAAAAAAAAAAATACATAAACACACATAAAAATGAGCCATGCCTCACAAAATCTGGATCTGCTGATCAAAAAGGACAGCACAATGCAGAGCAAATGAAGAAAATGTGAGCAGAACAGACACCAGTGGCTGCAGACACACCCTGTGCCTCTGTAAGGGCAGCCATGCTGATATTGGCTGATTTATTTATTTATTTGTCAGCACAACAACTTAAGAAGTTATGACAGTATTTTAATGCCATTTTAACAGAGTTACGCCTAATACCAATGGACAATTATTTAAAACGTGGAAATTAACAAGGTCATGAAGGAGTTTTAGCTATAGATGTAAATCACAATATCAAGTAAAAATGTAAGCACTGAGCAACAATAATTATGGCTTATTATAGCCCCATATGTTCATAGGTTCAAAGGCCCAGCTAAAATAAAATAGGGGTGAGGAAAAATAAAAAATAATTGAATGCTTTTGGATTTTGTGTATGTTTTGTACATTTAACTGTTAAATATGCCCTAAATAATGCAAAGAAATTCATCTTTTTTTATCTGCAGGCATAAAGGAATGTCCTCCCCAAAACCCTACAAAATGGTAAAGGGTGTTTGATGAAAACTACTGAATGGAAAGCCAACAGTATTAGGATCAGGCCCCACCACAAAACACACACAAAGTCTTTGTGTGTGGAGTTGAATTGATTGCTGTGGTATTTTGGCCAGTAGTGAGTGATCTGAATGGCTCCGTTCTTTCACCAACTCTCCCCGGCGAGCTGCTCTGCTGCTGTTTAACATGCTCCATGCCTCTGGCTTTTTGTAAATGGCTAAAACGACCTTTTAAAGAATGGTTTGCATTTTGTATATTCAGGACTGGAAAATGTTTATTAGGGGAGAAAAAACATCCAAAATGATTTAAAAAGTCAAGAATATGGGCTAGATTTAAGTCTTCAGCATTCTTTAACAGTTCTTATTTAGGGAATAAACTTGTTATTCACTATATGACAAATCAGTACCCCACACTGGTGACATCTCATTTCCCAGACATTTTGCTTTCAAATAAATGTAAAACCATCAGATGAGAGAATTTACATTTGCAATCACGTTTCTTCTAAAATTAAAATACGTAAACATCGTTACAGAGTGGAAAATTCAAAGCCCTAATGTGTCCATGTAATAACAGAGATAATGTTCTTCAATGAATGAGGAGTTTCTCACAGTGAATGAAAGAAAAGATCTCCTGCTGTATCAAATGAGTAGTAAGACAATGATTAGAAATCAAATGAGTTTCCTCGGGTGCAGAATAAGCTTGATTACCTGCATTAATGGGAGTTAGTATTATTAATGGAAATGAAAAGAAGTGAATGGACTGAAATTGGTCTTTCGTTGGAAAACAGTAAATTGTGAATTTTAAGTATAGCTTGTGAAGGCTAGATCCCTTCTTCCATTTTAATAAAAGCACATAGTAAAAAAAGAGAGTGTGGGAGTATAGATGCGTGCAAACATTAACAGTTCCACAACCAATGTATGCCATTTAAATTTTTATCTGAGAAACAAACAAAAGACAAACAAAAAGAAAAAACCTCTGAAAACAAAAAGGTCATCCTTAAAGTAAAAGATATATCCAGCAACCCTTATGGCTAAAGAACCACTATGGACCCATTTTCATTTCAATGGTAAAATCAGCCCAATTCATACCCAAAAGGTTCTTATCCTTTAAAGAGTTTAAAAAGATTTGTGAATCTGCCGTATTACAGGGTCCTCTACTGTGCTTCACCTCTGGAATCAGTTTTACACACTTTATCCTTTTTTCCCCAGACTCATAAATCCAATTATGCTTAGCAAAATTCACACGTTTATGCTTAGACTAACAGAAAAGAAAACGTCTACCCTCTCATGTCTAAATACCAAACAACTGGTTAGCATTCGGATAGTATCATTATGATTTAATGATACATTAGTGATATTAAGTCAGATTTGAATCAAATATTTTTTTCTTTAACACTTAAAACTGTTTCAGAAACATACAGGAAGCTTTAGAACATATTAAAAACCAAAGAAAAGAATAGGACCAGTGTATAATGATATTTGTCAACAATAGGGTTCTTCAATTCCAGAATCCCATTTCTCAAGGAGCTTTGTCCTTCGCCTTGGAGATGTGTTTCTTCTTCAACAAACCTGAGTCAAATAATCATGTCATTAACAGGACTCTGGAGAATTTGACTTGATATTGAGCAGGTCATTTATCCATTTGATTCAGGTATGTGGAAGCAGTGACATTTTAGAGTTGTAGGATACTGGACATCAAGGAATGAAATTGAAGACCCCTGGTTTACAAAAATAGTAATACCATAGTTATCCACAATTACAACAGAAAAGCATTAAAAGCTTTTTGTTAAATTCAGAACCCTTCAAATTCTGACATCCAGAAGGAGTTGTTCGCGGTGTGTAAAGTTTAAAGAAACAAAGATTTTAGACTTGATAAAGACCTTCATAAAAAAATGTCTTGAGACAACTTGAACTTATACATTTGTAAGAAAACAAGCCAGAAGGGGAAGAAAATAGTTCATTTGTATTGCATTTTTCAAAGTTGATTTTGTAAACATTATGATTTGTATGGCTGTTTATGCTTCTGCTTAATTCACAATATTTGAGTCAGATGGAGCTACACCTGTGGATGTATTTAAGGTGCAGCAGACTTTGTTCTGTGATATCAGAAGAAAACGGCTCTAACATTTTTCTTCTCTACTCCCTGCTTGCTTGCACTCTATTGCTCTTAACTTTTTATTGCTGCCAAAGTTATGAAAAAGTTGGACTTAAACTACCATATGACTCCCAGGGATTACAATCATTTTTAGGTTTTCTAAAGGATTTGGCTATGTCTTTGAATCAAACCTGAAAAGACAGGTTGACACCAGTTAATCAGGACAAGATCTTTTACATGTTTTTTTTAGAAATGAAAATCAGCCAACCCGAAGTGAATGTGAAGATAAATGCTCAGTAGGGTGATAAATGAACACTGTCTGATCCCAAACAGAGACTGCTGGCTCAACAACTCTGCCAGCAAACAGAACACCAGGAATACACCCATCTTCATTGGGCACCAAGCCAAAAGATCAAGGAAGATCCCTGGGCGTCATAAGGTAATTTAAGTCCAACTTTTCCATAACTTTGGCTGAGATAAAAAGTTAAGAGCAAAACAGTGCAAGCAAGCAAGGAGCAGCGGAGCAGTGAAGAAAACCACCCGAGCCTTTTTCTACTGATATAACAGAACAAAGTCTGACTTGTTTGACGCATTGCCTTAAATACATCCCCTGGTGTAGCTCAGGTTGATTCAAATATTGTGAATTGCAGAAACATAAACAGCCATTCAAATCATAATATAGTCAAACTTAACGTTAAACAGGAAGGTGTTTGAATAAGATAAACTATCCAGAATTACAAAGAAATGTCTCAACTACCGCGGGTAAAAGGGAGAAAGCTGGCTGTTCTTACAACAAATGATAGAAGTGAACCAGTTGGAAATAAGAAAATTCCCCTCCAACACATATTTGCTCTACTTCAAAATGAAAACAGGAAAATTATCAATTTTGTGAGACTTCATTTTCTCTTTTGTCAGTTGTATTACCCCAGGCCTTAAAAGGGTACACAGAGATGAAAATTACAATAATATAAATAGATAGGCCAATAATTATAAAGATGAATAAAAAAGACAACTAATTAAAGTATTATTATACAATGTTTTTCTCATTGCATGATTTTAACACTGGTTACTTTTATTTATTTATTTTATTTATTTTTCCCCATTTTATTTTGTGGCTGTGTATTTAGAGAGCATTTATTCATTTTCGTATTTATTTTTTTCATTATGTCAGAGTTGGTCCTCCATAGGACTGAAGAAGTGGCGTAGTTTCTCTCAAGGTGATTGTCACAGGACTTCCAAGGTAATGGGAAGGTACGCTGATGAATTACCCGGAATTCCTATTACCTGGGTAACACAAACCCTGGGTGCTTAATTCCCAAGGCTTTCGGTGTAAAATTAACTATGGAGAAGCAGCTTTTATGCTTCACTACTCAGAAATAAAACTGTCAAAAAGCTGGGAAATTACTAAAAGCCCTAAATTGCTTTAAAATAAGATTTAAAACTTTCTTTTATAGAGTGACCTTTGACTATTTGTGATTATTTCCTATTTTATTTTTGACTAAACATTATCAGTTCCATGTCTTCACCAATCATCTTTATTCATTTTTTAAATAATTATCTAGTCATTTAACCCTTCATTTATATTCTCTTTAACGACTCATGGTTATTAATTATTTAGATACCTTTATGCTACTGCAGCTAACTTTTCCTGTGTGTTTTCCTAATGAGTTTCTTTGTTTCATGTACAGTTGAAGTACTGTATATTGCGACTAAAATGTGTTATTTAAATAAACTTGTCTTGCCTTGATTCATCCCTAAATGCACTCAGGAGAGGCCTGAAGATGCCACATTAATCTGTTTCAAAACCTATTTGCAGCTGTTAATCCCATAGGAATTTACAGCCATCGAAGTAATAATTTATAAAAGAATTCAAAGAAAGGTCTTTTTTTTCTATTAGGCTTCCCTTCACTGGCTCTTTGTGAATGCAGAATACTATTCGAATTCTTCGTCAAAGGTATAAAGCCCTAAATAATTCAGCACCATCAGATCTCAGAAATCTTATTCAAGACCTGTTTCATATATTCCTAACAGATTACTACACCCAAAAACTGCAGGTTTGCTAGTGGTCCTTAAATATCTAAAAGTGGAATGGGAATCAGGTCTTCAATTTAACAGCATCCTCTCCTTGATTTTTTTGAGCCCAGCACATTGTCTTCTTCTAATAAGACTAGGCATAAAACCTTTTTTTTGATAAAGCTTATAGTTGGAGTGGCTTAGGTTTTCCTGAGCTATTTTTCCAGCTATTTTTTTTCCTGGTGTTCTGTTTAACTTAGACAGTTGATGCAGTTTGACCTGTCTTTCTCAAATGTTTCTCTAATAGAGATTGCTAGTACAACGGCAAGTATGTGCTCTATTTTACCTTTTAATCCTGAAAGAAAAAACGCTTAACTGTTTCTCTCCTCCATGAATATGCATATAGTCAGGAGTCAAATTTGTACACCAACTAACAGAAATTTTGAAGGTGCAGGCCCAATATAGTAAGAGTTAAAATGGTTTGAATAAGTTCTGAATAAGTCATGATCCAAAAGTATAATAAAAAAACTTGATGGATAAGATTTTTTGGGGGTCTGGTTTGACGAAAAATGCCTCTTTGGCAAAATTGTTGTTATATTTGGAGATTTCATTGGGGAATCTTGCAACCCTGAGGACATTTCCTACATGTAAGAAGGTTGTAGCATCAGCCTGGGTAGCATCAGCCTTAAGTAAAATGTTACGTTTGGGAGAGTTAACCACAAAGTTCTGATCTTATTCTTTTAGAGAATGTGTCCACTGAGCTAAAAAAACTGCATATGAGCAACAGAACCTGCAAAAAAGTTCTTTCAAAAGGAATGGGCCAACATTTTAATAATCTTTCCTTAGAGGATTGTAGAAGAACACTTGGAACATTTTACTTTGGTCAAGTTTAACAGAGTATAGTTTAATGAAGTAAACCAGTAAAGTAAAATTTTGCTTGATGACAGGCACTCAATGATTAAAATCCATTTACCAAGTCTGGGCTGTGAGAGGCTGAAAGAATATCTAAAATGTCCATATCAAATACACCACGTTTGATATAAATCTCTTAATATTGCTGATTTCATTTAAATAGTATGAAGTAATGATTGTACATGCCTGTCCTTTAAAAGGGATGAGTGCTTCTCTGAAAGTAAACTTCACCCTTACTGATTAAACAGATCCATATTAAGTAGACTCTTTAATGTCAGTCAGGCGAGCTCCACTGTGTGTTCATGCTGTTTAAAACACCAAGCCCACCCAAAAAGGAGAACATTTATTTTTTTTTCTCTCCTTATAAGTTACAAGTCTCTACTGTGTTATGTGTTCTCCTACATTCGATTTTGTCTAGCAACTGCTAGTTGTCTGCACATATCTGAGGCTTACACATTAAAAACTCCTCCTGCAGCTGTGGGTGTGTGTTTGGAGAGCCTGACTGACATCGTTCTCTGCATGCTGATTAAAGTGACAAAGCAGATCTGCAATCAGGGAGACTAAGCAAGGGAGAGTAAATACTGGGAGACAGGTTTCAGCTGCAGTCAGCGTGAGCTCTGAGTGATCAAAAGTAACCCTGTTTAAAATCAAACTGAGCTTTTTACAAGCTTTGGCCTACACTTTTGTTATAGAAGAAGTGATAGCTAGAAATTCTCCATTTCTATCACCTCTAAGAGAAATTTTATGACTCCCAGATGGGCGGCCTAGACAACAACTTTTAGATTTAGATTAATTACATGTGTTAAAGAAAGCATGTTTAACTCAATTGTTAAAACTGGTGATTGGTAAAATGTGCTATATATAAATGTGCTATATATATA
>JAUZNJ010008451.1:0-18135 GCA_034780135.1 Jordanella pulchra
CCTTCCTTCCTTCCTTCCTTCCTTCCTTCCTTCCTTCCTTCCTTCCTTCCTTCCTTCCTTCCTTCCTTCCTTCCATCTGTCTGTCTGTCTTTGTATTTTCTGCCTTTTAATGAATTTATTACATTTTGACTTCCATGATTCCCCCTCTATCAACCCCATGTTTTCCGTCCTAACAAAAAGCCAGTAACTCGTCTCTTTAAAAGCAAATGTAAATGTGTGGAAGCAAGTGTAAAAAGCACATACAGCTTAAGCTATGTCTGCAGAAGTATATGTGAGTGCCATTGCCAACACACAAAGCCTGCAGTGCTCCAGTGACCTGTTATGTAGGGCGAGACCGAAGTGCTGGGATGACAGCTTAGAGCCCGCCCCAACTAACTCTGACTGACAGTTCAGTAACCTTGGCTGCCTCTCGAGACAAGACTTTAGTCTCGATTTCGCTTAAACATCTGTTATTTCAGCTTGGATACAACTTTTTGTTTTGTTTTTTACATAAAACAGTTCTTACAAATATAGCATTGACTAGAGGAAAGGGCTATGCCAGCAGTAAGGAAAATACATTTTTGGGGAGTTATTTGAACAATCAGTTGCAAACCTCCTAAGAGCAGAGGTCATATTGTGTAAAAATCTGTTTATACTGTAAGTGTATACAAAAAGTAAACTCATTACCATCTATCAGTCCTAGCTTTCATGACAGTAGTTTCCATAGTGGGGATTGCAAATCAACAAGTGTGCATAACTTAGATGGTATTTGCAAATTAAAATGAAAAATAAAAGTGATAATAATAAGTTACATCTATGAAAAAAGGCTTTCACAGACGCATAAACATTAAACACTGGTTTCTAAATTCATTTGAGCTTTCACTTTTCCCCTGTTTAGTAATATGTTGATTCTAAGTTGGTCGTTGGGGTTAATGCTTACTTTGAAAGTGTCTGCACAGGTCTATATGGATAAATAAGAACTGTCAGATATCTTGCACCTGTAACATCTAGTCCAGTTATATATTTGTTATGTTAATTATATTTGTTATGTTAATTATATGTTTATGTTTCCTTGATTGTTTTACACTTGGTTGCAAATAATTTAATACCGCTGCAAATAGTTTGCAGCTTTTCTTAACTAACCTTTTTATTCAGCAGGTTTTGTGTTTGCACCACATCTATGTCTATCTACTACCTACAACCAGTTTGTTGTGCTTTTATTTTCTGAGACCCCTTTTTAACGGTCTCTACTTTGGTTGACTCCACCCTAATTTGCATGCTTAGCAGTAATGGTTTTTCAGGGTTGGTGCCTACTTTATTGGGAACCTACTTAGAGGGCCAAACAGGGTCACAATGTGACATAAACTGATTTTGTGATGATAGTGTGATCAGCCATATACCAGTGGCAGCTCAATGAGGAGATGTAAAAGACATAGAATAAAGTGGTTTTACTGTACATTGTCAAAGTTAAAAAAAATCTCAAAAGCCATAGAAAAATTTGTAGGTCCAACCTGAGAGTTAAGTTCTATTTTCCTGTGCATGAAACTTATGCCATGTTTTGTAGGTTCTCAATGACCGAAAAGACTGTTAACAACTCAGGCCTCAAGAAGTGATATTACACACCTGAAGGTGGTCTTTTCTAGGGGTTTCTGATAGTTGTGGAATGTCAATTTACAATTAATTAATCATAAACCATCCTTGAAGGCTGGGAAATAAAATAAAAACACCAAACAGCTTTCCAAATTTCATGATATTAAACATACTATATTTAATATCAACCTAAATCATTTCATCACACATATAATCCGCTTCTCAGATGCAGAAACACAAAACATTACCACCACAAAACATGTAATAGTCCATAATAATAGTACAGTGTGTCTCTGAAATAAATCAGGTTGCTTCAGGCATTACCTCCAGCAGTTAGTAAGACAAAGGAAATACAACAGGTTACGTTCAGAGACGAGCAGAGGTGAACCCATCAAAGGAAAAATGGTAAAAGTGGATAAAGGACCCAGGAAAAACCCAACTGGGATTCTGAAGAAAAACTTTAAAACATGCAGGAGTTTTTCCCTGCAATCATAGGGTTGACGGTTTAAGCCCTGGCTCAGGCTTCCAGTGTCCAGGGCAAAACACTTCATCCACATTACCTACTAAAGGTGGTCAGAGTGGCCAGGTGGTGCCAGAGTACGGCAGCCTCACCTTTGTCAGTGAGCCCCAGGACAGCTGTGGCTACAGTGTAGCTTGCCATCACCAGTTTGCGAGTGAGACCCAAGAATAACTGAACATAGTGTAAAGCACTTTTGTCAAGTCTCCTGACTTGAAAAAGCTCCATATGAGTACAGGCCATTTATTATTTGATCTTAAGCTAAGAATTAAAGAGCTTTAATTCGACACACCAATTTTTTTTATTCTGGTTATACCAGAAAAAGCTAGTTTAACAAAATAGTGAGTAAGCTGGGGAGAATACAAATTGAGTTCAAATATTTCTTTTCTCTTTTATTTGTAAACGAATTTTAAAAGCATGCAACTTTTTTTATTCAATGTAGTAATTGTGTGTATTTCTCATAAAATCCAAGATAAATCTTTTTCAGGCTCTAACTACATATGAGGCTCTATTTGGTACAAGATCAGTATCTAGATACTTTTTGAATCTGCAGGATGTCAGTAGAGGGCAAATGTACCTATTGGCTAAAGAGCATGTCTTCTTTATAGCATTTCAGGACATCCTCTGGGCTATGGCATTAATGTCAGTTCATATCTGTGGAAAATCCGGTTACATTTACATGCTGAAGGAAACTGTGCATGTTATTTTTAGCTACCAAGAAATGTCAGTATACTCTGAAGACCATATTTTTGCAGTCTTTATTTCCCATGGTGTAAAACAGTTTCTTTTTATGGTACCATCTGTTTCTTTAAAACAGCCATACCTTCCCCTGAGAGAAGACAGCATGTTAGGGGAAAAAATGGTAATTTGTGAAGTGAAAATGTCACATGTTCAACAAGCATGCAAAAAAGTAGAGAATTAAAGAGCAGAAAAGAGAACTAAACATTTTACGACAAAAATAAAGAGTTAGGTGTAAGTGTAAGAGTGCATTTTACGTTTAATATGACAACCCTGTTCTACAAGACTTCAAGTGCTAATTCATCACAGAACCCAATGTATGTGATATTGATGAAATTATTTTCCCTTTTTGTGGATATCGTCTGATTCTGTGGTAAAAATGCTGCTTTCAACTTTAAATCAGCTACATGTCACTAAAAGTTTAACTAAGAACTAATTATCAAACCTTCTTGATGGTTTTTGACATTATGACAAACAAAGTAAGAGAAAAGATATTTGTGAAAAACAAAAACAGGTAAAAGGTACAGATGTGTACTCAATCAAAAATTAAAAGCGCAGTTTATAAAAGAGGCTTTCCTGGACTTCTCGGTTCACATCATGAAAGACAGACAACTCAACAGAAGTCTACAGGAAATCCACACAAACTGACCAATACCTTCGTTTTGACTCACACCACCCACTGAGACACAAACTAGGTGTCATCAGAACCTTCCAGACATGAGCAGAAACCTTTTCCAACAACAGAGGGAAGAAGAGAAAATAGGGACATGTCAAGACAGCCCTGAAGAACTGTGTTTATCCCAGATGGGCTTTTTTAAAAACCAACAAGAAACCTTCTGAGAGGGAACCAAACAGAAGAAGATGATGTTTACCACATCAACTGTTTTTAGACTTTGTGAGGAATCTTTGTATTAAATTAATAAAGCCAAAAGATCAAACTTAATTTAAATTTAAAATAGTTCTATAAAAACTTTTACTATTACTACTTTTATTAAGTTCGGGTCAGTTTTGACCCTATTATAAATTCAATTCAATTCAGTTTATTTACAAAGCGTCAATTCACCACAAATCACCTCAAGGCACTTTACAAAAACAATTCAATCAGATTACAGTCAGATTGGTCAAAACATTTCTATCTAAGGCAAACCAGCTGATTGCATCGACTCATTGACTCGACAGCAATCCCTCACACTGAGCATGCATGTAGTGACACTGGAGAGGAAAAATGCCCTTTCAACAGGAGGGAACCTCCAGCAGAAACAAGCTCAGTGTGAGCGGCCATCTGCTTAATAACCTTTGCCCAAATCAAAAAATGTTACCTCAATAACACTATTAGCTATCAGCCCACTGACTGATGATAAATGGTAAATGCTAAAGTGGCCTGGGCTTATAAAGAGCCTTCTTCAAGTCTGGAGACTTGAACAAAGCGCTTTACAATATAAAGTTAATGTGAAAAAAGAATTTCTAAGCCTCCATTTACTTCAACAAAGATGCAGAGGAGAATGTGTTTGCTAGTTTGACCAGTGTAAAACTATCCTAATTCTTTATCTCACATATGTTAAATTGATTTCTTCACTTTATTAACTTTGCACATATAGTTAAACACAATAATGAATTTAAAAGATCCATAACCTTCATGCATTTCTTTATTAAATCCAATAAACGTGAGCAGACACAGAGGAGCGTTGAGCTACATTTTAAAAACTCTTCCTCAACACCTCAGCTGCTGAGGTGACATGCTGACTCTTTGCTGCCCATTTACATGGTAAATCAAGGGCTCATTCTTGCATAAATACGAAAGCCAGAGGAGGCCTTGGACTTTGCCAGAGCTTTATATGGAAACTTTGCATGAATACATCAGGAAATGTATCTGGGGAAAAAAAAGAAAAAAATGCAGCCAAACATGGAAAATGGGAAAAGGATAGATAAAAGCAACAGAAGGTGAGTCTTGCAGGGGTGAAATGATTAAAAAGTATGAAAATACAGTAGGGAAGAGTGAGAGCAGGAAGGGACAGGAAACATAAAATATGTGATAAGAAGGAAGGACAGAAAATTGATTTCTATTTTAGGAGAAGGTAAGACCATTGGTGGAATAAGTCTAAAACATTTTATCTAGCATTGCAAAAACACACATTTGGATTTTTCATATAAACTCACATAATCTCATGGTGATGAGACCTGCTAGTGATCATGCAATGAGATTGCTTTTGGGAGCGTAATTGCTTTTCGAATGGACGAGCATGACTTCTGCTCCTAAATGCAAGAGGATGTATACCTTGTTAGGGTGTAACCAGATCCATCAGCAATTTGCTTTGATGGACAACCAGCACCTACGGGTCTACTGACCGAAGGCATTTTAGTAGGAGGAGCTGCGTAACCTATTAAGAAAGAGTGAAAAGCTCCAAGCTTACCCTTTCCCACAAGGCCGTGCTTAATTAGGTTGTTTGTTTAGCACACTCTAATGGAGAGGAGAGCAAGCTGGGTGAGAAGGTTGATTTTCTCCTTGAAACAATGAAAATGAAAGAAGTCTGGCCAAGGTTAACTCCGAGGACAAAAATGTGCTCATTGTTGAACACTCATAGTGTCTCATTTTGTCCGTACAAATAATGATGATAGTGAGCAAAAAAGACTAAATTTGAAAACTTTAAATTCAGTAAATCCTCCTATAATAGTTGCTAATTTTTGCTTGATCGGCAAAATATGCGGGACAAAGAAAATATGATGGAGGAAATCATTGTATTAAAATGTTTTAAGACAACAAATAATTGAAACTGCATCTAACTAGTGCAATTCCTCAGAAAAACTACATCTTTCATTTTTTTTCCATTCAGCCCCCTTTCAGGTCCCTACTCAATCGCTCCCTCCCTAAATAGAAGGCTAATTAAAGGCAAGAAATTGGATATGGGCCTTTGCACACTAATTCATAAAAAGAGGGAAGCAACGTGAGGGAGGTGGAAATTTCAGACCCAAGATGAGGACACAGGATCAGACAGGTAACGCCTTGCCCACTGGGGAAACATTGAAGCGATGGCAAAATGTTGCATTGGTGAGGAAACAGGACTAACTGAATGAGACATCTGAAGTGTGACACTTCAGGGCATAATCCAAAATACACCTCAATCTGCTTATGCTAATCCAAGCCTGATATATCCTGAAGTGGTCTTGTCATCCCTGACCACTTACTCCATCTTTTGAAGGCTTGTGAAGGGCAGTAGATTTCAGTTCTATATCTATCCATGTCTTACATGATCAGTTAGGGTTTAAACAGGTGTTAAATCTTCATCTAATGCAAGTCGTTGCACATGTTGAACATTAAGATTACACGTCCACATTTGCTCAGAATTGGGTAAAAGGTTCAAGCATTAAGTAGATGCCTGCAAAATTATTAGCTGGTGCTAATATGTAAAATACAGATTGCTTGGCATTGAGTAGGATCCATAGCCAAGGAGTATTTACCCAGAAGGTGTAATAAGAATAAGGCAAAAAAAAACCCCCACAAAACCCATTTATAAAACGAACTTCACACCTACCTGCAGACAATTTTCTTTTGTATAAAACAACTGCACCTCAACCTCTGCATACAAGATTCCACCTCATGTTTTAGCTTCACAAGCCCACATTTCACCATAAATGGTCAATGCATAAAACCTCATGAATGTTAATGTGGATTTAAAAGATGTGATTAATGTATTTTTATGTTTAAGAATGGCAACCATGGATAAGAGAGTGAAAAAATGCAGTTTAGCCAAGGCAAAAATAGAGTTGGTGAATACACCAATGCACCTTCATGGACTTTCCAAAACCAATTTCCTCATATTTATGGATTATGTGCAGCAGTATTTACCTTCTGCTACCACTTAAAGTGTAATCAGTAGCTACGTTTCCATGGCCATGAGTAATCGGAATAAACATCCGATCGGACAAAAAGTCTGTCATGTAAACATTCTAGTTCAGTCCTTGTCAGATTTGTTAAGATCGGAATTAAATTGACAAAGCAATCAGCATGAATGTGAACCCTGGACGGGATCAGGTAATTCTGAATGAGACAAGCTGACCGGTAACCAATAACAGATGTCTTTATGAATGGTACAATCGCCTAATTTTTTTTTTTTTTTTTGATTACATTTCAATTGGATTGTGCAATTTTGAGTATGTATGCATAACTAATAGGTTATTTTAGTACCATGCAAATTTATTTAAAAAACTGACTGGCATAGGTGTTGTTTAATCAAAATGCATTTTTAAAAATACGGAAATGTATATTTCAACATTTTATTGATAATACCCTAAGGCCTTACTGTACTTGTTGGCTGAGATATATCAGACCTATGGATGATGTCACAGAATTATGTTGTTCCTGACACTGGCTTCAGGCAGAGAGTTATTTGATATTCTATTATGTTTAACACCTATGGAATAATTCACACTGATAAGAACCAGTTGCCAGGGACCCCAGAATAGTTAATGGCTCTAATAAAGCATATTAAGCCACAGAAAAACTTACATCTGGTTGACCAGAACTCCATGATACCTATAGGACTAAATATGGACCAAACATTGACACGTTTTGGACACATGCCACCATCTGCATGAATTTTAAAATTCAATTTGCCTTTTTGTTTTATTTGATAGATCTTTGTGAATATTTGTGACTTACCAGAGTTGGCATATATATCACAGTTGGGTTTTTAATGCTTATGATGAAATCAATGTGTGATTAAATTTTAATATGGAGTGAGTTTGAATCTTTAGAGGAACCTTAAAACAGTGTCTATTCAGTTCCACACCTGACCCCTATTGTTGCCAGTTTCCCCTGTCCCCAAAAGGAGCAAGGTTACAGGTTTGAGGAACAACTACACCTTTTTTAATCAAGTTTCTTGTTCTTTTAGATCACAATCTCTTAAGTGGGAGGTTTCTTAAATGCAATCAAAAAATAGAAATACAACAAAAAAGGCAGAATAAAGACTAAATTTGGGTTTCAGAGGGTAGATACACTAAAAAGTTGCCCAGTAAACTCTTAGCTCTCTTTTGATTGCCTCATTGCTCTTCTTTAGTAAGCCCAGATCTGTGAAAAGCATTTTCCTCTTGCTCATTTCTTTGTTTTTTTTATTTTCCATCATGGTAGTAATCCCACTGTCAAACAAAGATCAACCATTTCAATAAAAACAGAGCTATTAAAATAAGTTTTTTTATTGTTAATGTAAGGTGCAGCAGTTAGTTTAGAAGCAACAACCATGTTTTACATTTTAGACAAAAGCATTACTATGTCCTGACACTAACATATAGAGACAGATAATCTGGAAGAAAAATCAAGCTTCTCTGTCTTTTCCCAAAGATCTAACTGCCTTTTGCAGATATATACCACTCCTGGTGAGATATAACTAATAAGAACCAGAAGGAAATGTCTTAGCTGCATCAATCATGCCGGCGTAAGCGCTGCCAAACCCCTCCCTGGCCCAGCTCATACCAGCGTTTAAACTCATGACCGCCGTTGTGCTGCAGCTGTGCAGTTGTGCGTCAGAGTAAAGGATATATCCGATGTTTGCTCCCTACCAGTGAATTTACCATAGCTCTTTAACCGCCATCATCTGTAGCCCTGCTCACTAGCCTTCATGTTCACAGCAGGCTCCTCTGTTGGGGAGGAGCTGTGGAGCGAAGGCTTTAGGGCAGCAGAGAGCAAAAAGGAGGGATCTGTAAGGAGTGCTTAAGTCCACAGTTTTCTCAAAGCTCCCTACTGCAACTTCAAGGGGGAAAGCTACTGAAAGCAAACTATATGTGACAAAGTGAACTCCCCATAAGCATTATGAAGGGTTGTGGCACCCCTCAAGTTTTTGTGATAATTGGTAAAAAGTCTTTTACAATGCTGTGGAGAAAGGACATGTGCTTTTTGACATTTTAGCCTATTTTGTGTTTTAGGACACATTCTATTTAACAGGTATGTTTATAATGTGAATCAACATTAATAGTGGCAATTAAAATTAAACTCAACTTTTCAAGGAAAACAAAGAAGAATTTCTGATTTGTCAAAGCAGATTGTTCCAAATATCACAGAGTTGGATCTGTTGAGATACCATTATCTTTTTATAAATGTGATCTTAGTCAGACTGAAATTTCTGTGTCTGAAATATTCTAAAAACACTTTGAATAAAAATAAGCATCTGTTTTATTAGTTACTGGTTAACTCGCTTTAAAAATCTTTGATCTTAGACACACAGGGTCATTGTTAATGTTACAGCTGATCCATCTTTGCAAAAACTTTTGAAAACTTCTCAATGCAGTTATTAACAACAATAAGAAGGGATGCCAAGTCTAGTGTTCAAGAGCTACGATCCCGCAACTTTTTTAGGTAATTGCATCTCTTTTCCAGCGCATATCAATGCAATTGATACCCTGATACCAGGCTTCAGTAGAAGTGAATGATACACTGGTGAGGAAATTCAGACATTTTATTCAGGTGTGTCTAAGTAGTGTCGCCTCTTAATGAAGGAGGATAGTAGCTATAGAGAACTTGAGTTGCGAAGATGCTAGCTGGATTTCTTTCTTTAAATTACCTCAAACATCAGTCTTGTCAAGTTCAGGGTTCAGCTGAATGACAAGTTGAGAAAAAAACACTTTAAGGTCCTGTTTGGGGTCCATTTTGAAACTTGCCATTCCTGGTTCAGTCTATGCCAACACATCGATCTGTGTCTGCTTTCTCTCCCTGTCCACTTCATCTTTATTCTGCTCTCTGTAGGTCTAAAATCCACAGGATCAGGTCAGGTGCAACTACAGGGCAGCAGAGGATCAGGGTGTTGATGGATGAGAGGAGTTCTCCAGAGTGGGTGGGTTTGGGTGTGTGTGTGCAAATTCAGTAGGATTCTCAATGCATTAAACTGACACACTCCCCTGATGTGAGGAAGTGAGGGGTGATAATGGATGGTGAGGAATGAGGTTAAGCGCTTGCATGCCTTACATGCATGTCTGAATTAAAAATCCTGATCTAACCTCACAGTGGCACTGGAACAGAAAGGTTAAGCCTCTACTACAATATTAGTTAAATACGCAGAACAAAAAAAACCATTTGGCTCCTCCACCAAATGTCCCAAATGGACGCCGTCTCCAGGAGGGGATTCAACTCACGTCAGTAAAATAAAAACAACAAGGGTTTGTTTATGTGCTTGGAGATGACACTTCTGCTCCTCCCCCATACTTTCCACAAACTGTGAAACTAGGATCCCCTTTTGCTTCACTTGAATGTTTACAAGCACAAACATAAACGGCTACATGAACCAAAACAGACATGTTTAGATGCATATACACAGACTACACTACTTTGTAGGAGGCTTCCCTTGCAATAGAGGAAATTATTTTACAGTTGAAAAACTGCACCACCTGATCATAGGAGGAACTCTATTTATGTGATGTGGCTGATGATCCTTAAATCAAAACAAACTCTTTATTTGGTGAGAAAATATGTGTGAAAGAATGTCTCTTGCATGTCTCTCTGTAAAACGTGTGCTCTTTTTGTGTGGTTTCATTCAACTATTAAAAATAAAATGTAATATTCTTAGAACATGGGAGATAATTGATTTCCTGCTACATGTGTATTCAACCTGAATGGAGCCAAAAGAAAACATCAGCCTCCTCATGAGCTGTACTGTATGTTATAAAGCCCAGTGAGAGGCATGGGGTCGAGATAAACAAATAGGTCGGGTTTTGATTTGTGATCCAGCTGTGTAGTTGCCTCCATGTAGCCTGTCAGGTTGCTGAGCTGCACGGCTGGTTGCCTCTTTTGCTATTTCTCTGTCCATGTGTATGTACATTTTTTTTTTTTGGCAGCGCACGGATGGATGATAAACATCCTGACATTCTCTGCATTGGCACAAATCTTTAGATATCTAACTGAGCCTGGTCAGCCTTGTCTCTTGGACAATACAAACAATGGGCATTTGGTTATTTTCACCCTGAACATAAAATTCTTCTGCTAGACAATGTGCTCTGGACTGCACAGGGTGCGACGGTATACGGGAGAGGGAGCAGACACGGATGGATGTGTTTGTACAGCTACTTATCTTTGATTTGACAATGCTTCCAGGGTTTCGGATAGCAAACACTCTAAAAGAAATTAATTTGCTTAGATTTCCCAAACTGTGGAGTATAATTATATAGTATTTACTGATGTTCTGTAACCAATAAGGAAGAATTTTCTAGAGTCTTTAGCTTTTGTTAGCAGTTAGCGTGGCTTTTAAAATTGCAGCCACAGCCTCCCTGTATACTGTCTGCCCTGCAGAATATAGATGCTAAACTTAACAATGTTTAAGACATAAATGTGAAGCAATCCAAACTTAATTACACTATGCAAATGTTTTTGTGATCATGCCTCACCATTATAAACTGACAGGCCATATGTCAGCATCTTGCATTTTACAGTCTCTGTATCAAAAATGGTTTCTGCTTACTTGTCTTTTTTGGATCAACATGCATTAAAATTTAAGTGGAACTGTGGCACTTTGTGGCATCGGTGGCTTGGGCACTAAATAATTTGATGCTGCTTAAGCTATCTATAGTTTAATTATAGATGGTTTAACGTAAAACTTCAGGCAAAGACACCATGGGGCAATGACACTACAACCACTGACAGATACAGGGACTAACACGGATTTCCTCGCTACAGAGCAATGTAATGCAAACAAACCGCTATGACATTTGACACTTTACAAAAACTTAGTCAATTATGCAATACAACTGTTTGATTCTGTTGGGAAAGCAGAAAATCATAAATATAAAGAATAACTTGTGCATTCTATTGGTGTTCTTTCTAACTGATCCTCCGAAACATCTGATAAAGAATTAAACCACATCAAGACACAGCAAAGACGTTCTAACACATATTATTGTCCTTGAAGAGAAAAAAAAAACCTTTGATTAAGCTTCACTTAAGTTAGCCAAAAGGCAATAAAAACCAACCAGCCTAACAAAAAAGAGAACAGGGTCATGAAAAAAACAGCAGGTAAAACCGTGCAGAAGTGTTCAACTAAATTTAAAGTGCAATGCTGCTAAATTGTGTCTTTGCTCCTTCAAGGTAAAAAAAGGTGTGAGAAGAAAACTATTGGACCTACAGAGAAGCATTAATATCCAACTGAGGCAATATGTGACCTCATCTCTTATTTATCATAGCTGCGACAATTCTGTGCTTTCTATACGAGATTCAAAAACGGTTTAAACATCTTTACATTTCTATGGATTTTTTTTTGGTATTCTTTTAAGACCAACAAAAAACTGGATTTTTTTTACAAACACTGACACGTGCATCATAATGCTGTAAACGTAACCTGATACACTTGCATTTTTCTGTAAGAAAATCTAGAAAACAATTACTGAGAGACAGAAATGTTCCTAGTTAAACTTTTTTGTTCTCCTGAGCTTTAATTGACCCTGCCCCAACAAATATAGACCCAATTCCACTCTACAGTTACCAGCAGACTTAATTATGTGTTTTAATTACATCCTAATTACAATAATAATAACCCGAATCCGTCTAGGCATCACCTTTACATTTCCGCAAGTTTAAAAAAAATGTTTAACCTCAAAAAGATGAAACCGCGCTTATTCTCCAATTGTTTCAATTAAAACATTCCTCGATCTAATAATAAAGATTGTGTTAACAACTTTAATTAGCAGTATACTCAACAATATTGAATTAAACGGTTCAATTTGTTCGGCTCTACTGATGCGAGAATGTGATGCTCAGAAGTCAAAGGAAAACCCGAAGAAAGTCTGCAAGGAAACTGTCCGGCTGAGATGCTCCAGAAACAGTGAGCGCTCTTACCGTCCACAGCCATAGTCGGTCTGAGCGTGTATCTCTCCGTGGTGTCAGCAGGACTCCCTCATTCTCCTTTAGAGATAAAAAAAAATGCAGGTTACTGACAGAGAGGATTAAGCGTGCCTCTTGGTACCGTTTTACCCTCTATGTGAGCATGGAGGCAGCCTTGCTGAGAATAAAACAAACTCGTCTACACCGCCGATCCCTGTCGGCTCACGGCCATTTATTGTTCGGGACGCCTGGACCAGTCCGATACGAGGCTGCTCCTCCTTTGTCTCCGCCCCCCTTCTCCGTACCTGACCGCCGGGAGACAAAAAGGTCATCACGCCCCGACGGCAGCTGTTCCTGCTTACACAGGAGACACAACAACCCGCCTGTCCCTTCCGCTGGAAACAAACACACATTTGAATAAAACCACTAATTGCTTTAAAGTGGCACCTGTCACAGGTTGGTTTCAATGGATCAGTTGTTTGCTAAAAATCTGCCAAAATAGACAAAAATGTGTACATGATCCTAATTATTCTCTTTGTAATATAGGAATAAAAATTTTACCTTATGTTATTTAGTTTTTTTTAGTTAGGAAGTCACTTTGATATCATAAATATACCTTCCATCCCTGGAAGGTATATTTATGGCCAATGGATCTCATTGTTTTGAATTCAACTAAAGATGTCTTTCTTCAAACAGTGCAAAGCAGCAAACCACAATATTGATGTGTTTGTTTTGGACCAAGTTTGCCTCAAATTTAGGTGACTGTGCTGAAGCTTAAGTAGAATCTGCTGGAAGCTAAGTTTCTCTGTGGCATCTGTGATTGAGTTAAAAGTACATTCAATTATTATATACTATTGTGAATATTATTGTGAAAAAAGTCATAATATTCTTTGTCCGTATGTTATAAATGATAAAAGCTCATCTACTTCCTATGGACTTGTAATCTATTCCTAAAAGTAACACCAAAGAAAATTCAGCGATCAGTCCTAAATGGCTATAGACCTGACCTCCACCATTATGAGGGTCCCACAGAGACTCCTGTTGGTCCACCTCAGGAAGCACAAAGGCAGCTATTAGGACCCCTGCAGTTTGTTTATCACAGTAGAGTTGGAGTTGAAGATGCCATAAACCTGCTTCAACAAACTTAACATCATTGATACAAGGCAGGCAGCACTTTGAGGATCATGTTCCTTAATTTCTGAAGTGTATTATAAACTATTCATTGTGATTTGCTTTCTTTAAAACTAATAAACTGCTTTGTGCCATTGTGTTGAAACATTCACCTCCTCCCAGACATGAATAAAATAAAAGAGATGATTTCAGGAAAAAAAAGGAATAGGTCAAAGTATAACAATCATGAGAAGGGAAGAGACAGTGTTGTACGAGAATAAATACTCAGTGTTCACTTTGACTGGTGTGGAGATGCAACCTTGGCTATACTTCTGGATGAAGTGAAGATCCTTCATTGTTTGCAGTGAGATGCTCCAGATCTTCTATTAGTCTTTTGTGGAGAGTGTGATTTCTTCATCTCTTCTTCTCTTCATCTGCTGGGGTAACAGCATCAGAGCAAATTATGTACAGTAGCTCAACAAGCTAAAAAAAGCTCTGTTCTGGAAGGTCCACCAAAAACCTCTGGAGATGATTTTAGAAAAAGAAAAACATGAAAGAATAAAGAATAATATACTGACATAATTGTTGCAACATCAGACAGGCTTTTTGAAAGTCTGTACTTATAACTCTTGGACATAAATGACCTGAAGAAGCTACTTTAACAGCGTAAAAAAAATCATCAATGAAAGTGACTGATCTGTTTTTGTTAGTTTGAGAAACACTGAGCGCCATCTAATGGATCAATGGGACTCAGTGATTTCTTTTTCCATCAATCAAAAATAAGACACACAGAGGAAATTAACTGGCAGACACATCTAAAAACCCAGCTATTTCTTAATGCAATCTCATGTCAGCAGTTATTTGGCCATTAAAATGTCCTGTTTTGCATCAAAGAAAAGAACACATTATCTAGCTGTGAATATAGCTTTGGCAGAATAATCTCAAATCATTACAGCTAATTCAGTATGCATCAGCACGGTTAGATGACACTTCTCTGCACCAGTGGTTTTCTTCTTCTTTTTTGGGTAGAACACTGAAGCAACCCATAAAGACTAAGTAAAAAGATGTTCACACTTCCCAACGCTCAGGAACCGAATAATCAAAAAGAAATAAGGAACAAAGCAGGGGATGGTCTATCAGGGCTTCAACAGAGTGCCTGCTGATTGGAGGAAAGAGCACTAACTGCTCACAAATACACACTTATTCACGTTCACACATAATGTTAAAAATACACGTCAAGACCGACACCCTTCTAGTCACTGACAAAACTTAATTTAGAAGTCTGATTCTGGGTGCCTGTAAAGACATTTAGTCTTGTTAAAAATTGAGGAGCAAAGCCTGAATCTTTCATTTAGAGGGGGGTCAGTGTGGTGAATAATGAATAGAATGGGACCTGCAGAGATAAAGGGACTCACCAAGCTGTGGCTTATAGTTTCCAGTTACACAGAGGCAGCAGTTTTAGTACAAGCAAGTCCTGTAGAAATGAATCCCAAAATAATGTGTGGCAGTGCAGGTGAAGAAAAAGTGGGTAGTGGATAATGGAAAAATAAAATATTATTGTTTACATTCGTTATTTACCAATAAATTATTGCTATTTAACTCAGGAGCTTCTCCTTTGAGTTTTATTAAAGCATCTTTCATTGAAAGCTTTGACACTTTTCACAGCATTCTCTACGTTTGTTACAATTTCAGTGCAATTAATTAATTGAACTTTGACATGATAAATTCGATTGGAATAAACTGGATAGATCTGATTTAAATTTGTACCATAATAAAGGCTTTTATATGGAGTTATTCGGGCTTCAGTTTTCTGTTTGCAGATGGTACAAAATTATACTGCATGACTTTTGACTAAGACATGTAAGTTTGAACATAGCTCCCTGTTTTTCAGCTCACACGCAAGATAATGAAAGGATTCATTTTGAAATTCTTTTATTTGTTTTTTTTGTTCGTCTTTAGATGGCCTTCCGCACCTTACATCTCTAAATTCCTACTGCTTTATGTACCGCTTCTTTCTCTCAGGTAGCTCATCTTGTACACCTGTCAGTACCAACAGTATGCTCTATGCAGCCGCTTATCATTCCAGATGGGAGTTTTGTCCTAAACTCTGGAATGATTTGCTGCTGCATATTAAGGCAGGCTTTCACTTTGACCATTTTCAAATCTCTTTTAAAGACTCACCTCTTCTCTCTAGCTTTAAATATTTATAAGATGTTGGTTTATGTTGATATGATGTCAGTTTTATCTATTTTTATTTATCTGTCTTTTTAATAAATTTCCTCTAAGTTATTGTTGCTGTTTATATTTATTTTTTGGTGCAGCACTTTTAACTCTAAAGTGTCTTTAAAAAAAGTTGGATTAAGTTGGACTGATACATTTTCTGATAATCTTTAAACTCAGCTGAATTTATTCAGTTAACTTGTAAGTTGTGGTAGTGCTATGATGGATCCTTGTGCCACCACTCTTTTACAAGGGCTTAAGTTGTTTTGTTTTAGGAAAACTATCGACCAGTGAAAAGGTGTGTTCGTGGTTTGTTGTGTTGTGTGAAACAGACAAATGGAGGCTGCAAAACTGGCCAAAAAAAAACAACCTGGGCTTACGTCTAAGCTTTCTTCAAAGGGAAAGGAGGAAAAACAGCTCTTCCTTTAGATAAACAGAGGAGCTATTGATTCTTAAGTGCAACATACCATCAGCTGTGCCAGAGCGGGCTGCTTTGGTGAATGACTGTCCTTGAGTTGACACTGAAAAAGTATGTTTCCAAACAGAATGGAAAATCAGAGGAAAGATTGGGGCAAGAAGGAATAAAGCTTTGGTGCATCAAAATGTTCAGCTAAGATTCATTTAGGCTGGTTTTCAATAAAACATAAGAGTAGCCCTGTGTCGGTCCTAATCTGATCTGAAAGGGAATGCTCCCTTGCGTGGATGTGAAAGCAATCTAATGAATTCCCAGAGGAAGCCTTTTACTCCAAAGAGATGAGTGCAAATGATAGAGAGGAACCCATTTCATAGTGATAAGTTGTGTCCCTGAGCTTTTTTCCTAATGAGAGACCCCAAGGAGTTTTTGGTAATTCTGTGAGCATATTGTTAAAGAAAAGCCCCTATTGGAAAACCTGGATTTAGATTCAGAACATGGAGCAAGAAATGACAGAATCTATTTGAGAGATATATTCCCTTTACTACTCCCTGATTGTCTCCTCTTGAACTCCGACTGTGAGGTGTGCACGAGAACACTGCCTTTTATGAATGTATGTGCACGGAGGAAAGACAAGAGAGAAACATAATTGTCATTCCACTCAGTCTATAATGGTGTCCTCAGTCTAATGCAAAATAGCAGAGTCCAAAGAGCTCTGCCAGCATCCTATACCAGAAAAAACACACTCCATCCATCCATCCATCCATCCATCCATCCATCCATCCATCCATCCATCCATCCATCCATCCATCCATCCATCCATCCTTCGACCAAAGACCAGATTTTCACTAAGGCACTTCTCACTACTACTGCAGTTGATAAATATTTCTAAATTTTAACCTGAGCTCTACAGTGGCCCTGAGGTGCAAAACACTACAACATTAATTACAAATTACAAAAACACCACAACATTAATGAAAGCACATTTACAAATTCAAAACCACAACAACATTAACCAAAAACACAACAACATTAACGAAGCACAATTACAAAGAAGAATTATGTGGCTTGTTTGTGGGGCAACAAACAACAATCTTTCTGTCATTGCTCAGCATTATATAAACTGTGTCAAGAGTCTTGGAGTGATACCAATGAGACTATTAACAGACAGAGAACGGGACTCCATGCAGTGTACCCTCTGCCATGAGCATAGGGATAATAATGCCGGGTCATCAAGCCACAGATCATCCACGGGGAATAAACGCATTGAGTCATGGTGGGTTTTTTTCAGTAGAGGGAGTTGGGTACATATCTGTGTTGTTGTTGTAGTGCTTTTGTTAATGTTGTCGTGTTTTGCACCTCAGGGCCACCGTAGATCCTTTCTTTATTTGTTGTTCGAAAAACATCGTATTAAATCTACATCAGATGTAAGATTATACAACAGACTTTCCAATAGACAGAACCAAAGTCTGCCATCCTGTTTCTTACTGAAATACAATTGGAATTGAATACATCTAAATAACAATTCCCTAATGATCTTTAGGGTCTAACATGATAACATTAGATGTCATAAGATTACACAGGTTTTAGAGGATTGAGTACAAACTAATCACAGGCAGAAAAAAAGCACTTTAAGTAAGGAGCAGTGCTTGCAGCCTCCCTTTATCAGAGTGGCAGAATGGACATTAAATGTTAAAGTGGCCTATGATCCAAAGCATCCATTAACATACTTAAAATGATTCTATGAAGACAATATGCTGCTTATTTTGTAAAAGG
>JAUZNJ010008462.1:0-18134 GCA_034780135.1 Jordanella pulchra
TTGTCTTTGGACCAGAGTCTCTGAAAAATAAACTGATTAGTCAATCACTTCATCTGGATGGGATGAAATTAATCTCAAATAATAAAGTAAAACATCTTGGTGTTATTTTCGATCAGGACATGTCATCTAAATCCCATATCAAAGAGGTTTCCAGGATTTCTTTCTTTCATCTGCGTAATATTGCAAAAATGAGAAAAATCCTGTCCAGGGTAGATGCTAAGAAACTAGTCCATGCGTTTGTTACTTACTACTCAGAGCTGAAGTTGAAGGGCCCTTTGAGGTCTCGACACGATTCTTTGCTACACTTCCTCGGTTTGTGTTAACGATGACAGCACTGATGCCCATCTTTTGATGCTTTGTGCTACCACAAACTTGGTGTTTTTCTCAATATCGAGAATATTTGTTTTGCCTCTCTCCTTTTGTTTTAAAATGACTGAGTTTTCAATATTTTCAAGCATGAAAAAATACAGTCAATTATAACTTCATAATTTTTTTATAATCATTTGAAAATGAATTAGTTTGAAAGTATAGACAAATGTATGTCAAACTGGTTTCACAGAATGCTTGGAATCAAAAGATCGATGAGGGGCCTATGAAGATGATCTATGATGATCTATGACGCAGATGATTTCTTTATGGGAGTCAAGGATTGTGTTTTTATTTCAGCTCTACTGACTCGCTGTATAAGCAAATGATCAATGCTGATATCATTTTGTAAAAGGGTCATTGGTTTCAGCTCCTGTTTCTTCTCATTCTCCCATACAGATCGAAACAATCGGGGATGCCTACTGTGTGGCAGGTGGACTTCATAAGAAGGTTGAAAGCCATGCAAAACCAATTGCACATATGGCTCTTAAAATGATGGAGCTTTCTGAGGAAGTACTGACGCCTGATGGGAAACCTATCAAGGTGAGTTTTTGTTTACTTTCTTTCTTTACCATTCAGGTGTATTGAGATGTGTATAAAGTACTCAAATTCTTTACTTAAGCAAAAGTTAAAAAAAAAAAAAAACATTTTTTGTAATAGAAAACAGGTTTATTTTCTATTTAATTCAATTGAATTGAATTCAATTTGATTTGATTTTCCTCTTTTGCTCACTGTGTTTGTAGAAAAAACATAAAAAAATGACTAACTCTGTTTGCTTTTGTTCCAAATTAAGATTTCCGACAGGATAATACAGTTTGAACTGAAAAGAGGTCCTGCATGAGCAGCTGAATACTTTTAAATCTCACTTATTCACAGCATTAAAGTTGCAAATACCATTAAAATGGAAACAGATCTCAAAACAAGATAAACATGTTAATTTTAAATCTAATAAAGATGGAGAATGGAGGATGTCTTGCAATGTTTTCCAGCCTCCTGTCTTTATCCATATCACTATCAGTGTTTATAACATACTGGGTTCCAACTGAACAGATTCTCTTTTTGATTATTTTGCTTTTTGTTGTAGCTGTTGCTTTATGTCATTATCAATATTTATGGAAGTACGGAAACAGTTTTGAGAAAATAAGGAGTAGAAAGTTTCAAATATAGAGAGTAACACTAAAAGGTCCTAAAAAAAAAATAATTCCTCAAGTAAAGTACTGTTAATGTAAAAAGAACATTTAAGTACATTAACAAAGTATTTATACTAAGTTATTTGACAGCTCTGGCTGCATCGGGCTATTAAGTAATTTGTGGGAAAATTGTTTTAATTTGTATTTTAAAATGACTGGTCATAGTATAACAAAGGTTTATGCAGAATAAATTCCCTTATGTTTTCAGGGTTGGTTAGCTTTAGCTTTGCATTATCTTACTTTGAGGATTAATGTTCTACTTTTTTCTTACACAATTTGCCAGCTGAGGATCAACAATATTTCATTTTTGCTTGAATTCAGAATTATTTTACCACCAAATCTAGTTCAATATGTAACCCTGAATACTGTAAGTATTATCTAATATTTAGTTTAGTTTGGCTCTCAAACGTGAGACAGGATATACAAAGGACAACAAAGGAATTAATACCAGCAGGTTAAATGAAACCGTATTTTAATATGGAATACTACCGCAGATTATTTGGTTTTCTAATGTAGTTACTGCTAGAATGTTTTTATCCTTTTCATTTTTCTTAATTCTGATTTCTTCAAGATTAGATCACCATAGGGATGTTTAAAAGCTCAGTGTTATTGTTTGACACTTCTTTGCACGCTAATAAATTCGATTTTCTCAAATTTAGATGACATTAGATATAATTTTTTTGTATTTTCAAACCAGGCTAATTGACGCTGATGTTTTTTTCAGACGTAAAGTCTTCAGTAGTTGTATGATCAGATTATTTTCTGCATAATGATACAAAAACTCAATTGTTAGTTTGGGGTCTTTAGTGAGTCTAATACCTAGATAATTATCTAGGTTTTTTAAAATTGATCTGGCATATGGAAATGATTTCACATTCTTTGACAACCAACAAATCCCATTTATACATGTTTAACCAGAAGTGTTAGAGAAATCCTTCATAATATTTAAAGCAATGAATATGTTATTCATATCTTTTCGAAATAAAATTGTATCATCAAACTAATGATAAGTTTCATAAAGGCTATGGATATTTGCATGCACGGTAAGAAAAGGTGTTGTTACTATTAACATATAAAGCTTTAATACTGGCTCAGAAAATTTGCCAAAGCCTTATTTTTTGAGGGAATAGAAAAATAAAGTCCTGTTCTATTGTATCAAAGGTCTTACAGAAGTTCAAATAAAAGAATATAAATGTCTTTAGATATTATGTCATAGTAGTCAAGTATATTCAAAGCCAGTCTAATATTATAAGGGATGTGAATGTTTCTCATAAAACCTATATGTTTGTCTATTACTGTGTCTAAAACTTCTGTAAGTCTCTTTGTGGCAAGTGCCTTATAAACATTATTGAGAAGACAAATGGGTCTCCAGTTATCAATGAGAAAGATTTCCCTATAAGATATGGGAATGAAAGTAATGATGCTTTGAGTAAGGTTGAAAGGAAGATAAGTCAATACTTTCTATGAAAACTTGTACTGAATAAGTGGCCTAACTGTTCTGGGAGGTGTTTGTAGAATTTTGAATTTCTTCTGTCTGCGCCAGGAGATTTATGTTTTTAAGTGAATTGAGTTAAGAGTCATGGGTCGATTGAGTCTAAGTTGTAAAGTAATTTTAGATATAGGCTTGGGGCTACTTTATCAAGGTTATGCTATGAAGTATTGAGCTATTGCCTGAATAAAAAGCTGGACATTTCGAAAAAAAAAATATAAAAATAAAAAAGAACAAATGAATAAATAACCTTCCATTAAAATTATGCAACACATTATATTAAACTAAAAAAAAGCGCATTAAAGTTCCTTGAAGGCTTCGCTTTGGTTATGAACATGTTTATGAAGGATAATTAAATGCAGGCAAAAGTGGGACATTTTCTTTAATTAGTCTGAGTCTGGTTACGCTGTTATATTTCCCGCATGTTTAAAATAATGCAGCTATTTTGTTCCTTTTCCTTTTTTAATCTTCATGGCACAGATATAAACCATAAAAGTAAGTTTAAAGGAAGCCTCTGATAAAACAGACAGGACACCTCTGTATATGTGTACTGCTGTAGTCCTAACACAGACCATTTGTCTCAAAATAGTAAGCATTTGCCAAGCATTTCTGACCTTCTCCTTTGCTCTTACATTTACTCTCTCTCTCTCACTCTCTCAGGTTCTGTATTCCTTTATCTTCTTTGGAGCCTCTGCATATACCTCCCTCATTTTCTTTCACATGTTCTCCCGGGTTTGTTTTCCTCTTCTCCCTTTCTCTTGTTTCACTGTTTTATTCTGCCCTTCTCATTTTGTGCCGGCACAGAGGAGAGATATACAGATACTCAACACTTCAGGGTGATAGATGCTGTTCAGTGAGCGCTCTCCGCTCCAACCAATGTTACACTGTTATGCAAACTAGCATGAGAGCTGTGACAGAATGGAGAGAAAATGCTTTGTGCTACACAAATGAGTACAGAGTGATTCAAGGACACTGAAACATATTGAGGTGTGAAATGTCAAGGGGGAAAACATGGATAGTAATCAGACATTGGGAGTTGTTTTCACGATGCTATTACTATAAAGTAGGAGACTTTATTTACTGTTCGTGTCTCTGGATGAATTGGTGGCTTTACGAGAGCTAAACATTTGTCGTGTCCCCAAGAGGTGTGGAGGAAACACAATGCTCTCCAAACAGTTTATGAGCCAAGTCTTGTGATGTATCGCCCATATCTGCAGTATCAGCTGCATTTTTTATTCACAAAGGATCAGACTGATCATGCTGACCCAAAGCAGTTTTTTTTCCTTTGACTATGGTTCCATATTGCAGTTGCATTAACTGCAGTGTTTCTGCAGCAAAAAATATGATGCGTTTGTAGCGTAAAGCGTAATCTCTTCACCCATTTACTGCTCCTCTTTTTCTGAGCATGCTCTCGTAATAATATGAAGAACTCTATGGGATTTTATACATAGAGCACATCTACAATTGCTAGTGCATTACACTTTACATGTTGAGGACTTTTAGAAAATCCAGACATAGAGTGATTTACAGAAGTCGTTTCAGGAGGACCGACAGAGAGTTTCCACTGTTTACAAAGCTGCCCGGGTTGCATGCTGTCCATGCTGCAGGGAGGACACATCTGTTCCTCCTCCATTAAAACATGTCATAACAAGTGAATATTGGTGCAGAGTCGAGCAGCAAGACACTCTTTAAAGGACATGAATGGACACAGATTTTTTGTATTTACAGATACCTTTACATCCACTCTATTAAACCACAGTTTTTTCTGTTACTTTTATGTCTTATGCAAATAAATTATATTGTAATGTTATCCGAAGGTTTATATGATAGAAACCAAATTGCCTTTTTTATTTTTCTGCAGGGATGAGTTTCAGGATATCTGTAGGAGGAGTTAAAGGCTTTTGTTTATTCTCCAGAGATGTCTGGGTCTCTACTAGGCATTTAGAGCATGAATAATCTAAAATTGGATGTTTGTTGTGGAAGAGTGCAAAAGTGTGTATGCTGTTCCAAACATTTAGTCCTGTTCCTGGGAGAATATTTCTTTGACATCTACTTGATTTAACGGCTGTTCAGTTCCTGTCATCTAAGGAATCTAGAAGTTCATCAGGTTCTGATTACTTCATTAAACAGCTCAGGCACTCTGACCATGGCTGTACTGAAGTCTAAAATTTACTTGACGAATATATTTAATCTTGCTCTAGAAATGTTTTTTTAACAACATCTACAGCCAGTAGATAAGAAACTTATACTCTTGTGTATATTCATAGGTATTCAGGTCATAATAAGCACAAAACAGGCTTAAATCGGAGGCTCCCGCTCAGTTTTTTTGACAACATTTTGACACCTGTCCAGGAGTCTATGTGATTCTGTCAAAGAAACAAATAGTTTTACATAGATTGGCATAAATAAATGACCACTCAATGCCACCAAACCTAACAAAAAATATTTAGTGTTTAGCAAATCATCATTATATGATGAGTGATGGTGGAAAAGTGTTTCTATGACACAATCATTTTAAAAGTCTAAAAACAGGTATCAAAGTAAGATGAGATCATCACTACGTAGCAAGATCTGCGCCAATTCCATGTTTATTTAGCATTAATGATATGAGCTTACACTGCTCTCCTTTTCCTTACGTATGTCTTGAGGTTTTCTGAAAGAAGAGAAAGGCCTCCATTAGTGCTGAACAATATTTCAATAACATTATATATCCCAATACGGTTTATTTTAATATTGGTGATATAACTTTTACAAACATTTTCACTATTTCAATATACATCACAGTATATAAACATGGTCACTGACTGATGTTCCTGGTTTTCATGTAGTTTTATGTGTTTTTGTTTTTCAAAGCTAATATTTCGTAAATGTTATGTTGGAGGATTTTTATAAACGTTGCAATATATTCGTCATAAGTTTGTGTAGACGTCTGTTGTTGGCATTCTTGGCTGTCTTTCTAAGGCTTTTATTTTTCCTACATCAATATTAAAATTATATTGTATCGACGTAAATTAAGAAATATAAATTTTGGACATATCGTCCAGCCCTAGCCTCCATTGATGTTTGTAATTTTGTGTTATTGTTTCTGTAATTGTTATATAACATTAATTATGCTTGTTTAAGTTTGTTTTACAAAAGGTTATATTTACTCAAAATAATTACTTTTGTTGTAAAGGGACTCAGTGCACTTGACATTGTTAAAAATTTGTGCACTAAAATAAAAACAGAAAACCACCAGATGTTTCCATCATGTAAATGTGTATATTTTTTTAATCTGCTGTAAGTTTGTTCTTACTCCATCTCTTTGTTTGTCTAAGTTAATGTATGTTCTTTATGGCCTTATCTTAGAACGTTGCCCCATCAATGTAAAACGGATTAGTTAGTCAAGTTGCTCAATGGATTATTTTAGCCTCTTTTTTGCTCTTCTGTGGTGTTAATCTAACAATTGATCTAGGTCCATGAGAACTGGACCCCTGCAGACTATGGATATCGCCAATGGATCATCTATAACTTGGCCACCTCAGGCAAACAAATCACTCCAAAGTATTTTTTTCTTTGCCCATTAAATAAGCAGTTAACACTGCAGCACACTGTTCCCACCTCTCAAGTTGGAGTGAAAGCTGTCGACGCCTGACTTGAAAGCTGAGGTGCAGGAGAGCACAAAAATACTCTGAATATGAGAGCGTGTGAACTGACACACGTGGATGTGGGGAAGCATGTCGAGTCTTTCGCTCTATCTCTGCCTCCTCATCTGTTTGTCAGCATGGCCAAAGGCTGTGCCATGATTGGCTGTCTGTGCCGCTGCGGCATTTGCTCTTGGACTTCAATGAGGGCCATGGATGCTGACTCACAGTGAAGCAGAGGGGAAGAGAGTACAGCTATTACAGCTTGTATTTTAAGGCTCAGGAAGAAAAAGGAGAGAGGGGGCAGATGCAGATTTGTGTGTGTATGTGTCTCTCTGTGATGGGTTGTCTGCTGTAGAGGCAGATGAGTATAAGGCATGTCTGTATGTAGCTCAGCTACAAAAATAGGTCACACTGGTGCACCTGCCATTCCTTTTCTCCCTTTACTGTCTCTTTCATTTTCTTTATCTTTTTCTCCCTGAATCGTCTGCATCCTACCATCTAATCACAGTTCCTCTTTGACTTTCTCTTCATTGTCTTTGTATTTGACAGAGGTCTTTCTGTCTCACTACAACCCTCAGCCGTTGTTGCCATGACTCCATTGCACCGTGCTGGAATGCACACTGAAATTAATTGTTAACAATCCAGTAGGTTCCTCTGGCCCAGTGTGGGGATTGTACAGTATATAGCCTTTACCTAAGTGCTATTAATCAATAGTTGGTCAAGTGGTCCTGAATTAGAAGGATGCCCTTCACTCTGCCTGCAGTTATATATAGATCCATGCTAGATTATGAAATAAGCTCCATAAACCTGTTACCAGGGGGAAGGTGAATAGCTAATTTTCCCTCTCACTCTTGTGCTATTTTAAATCTTTTTACCGTAGGGTATGAGATTAGATAATAACATCCACGCTATTATGAAGGTATGATTGCTATGCTACAATGCTTATTCTGAAGCACACACAGTGCTTCTAGCTTAAAAACATCTTTCGTACGGCACAGTAATTAATTGCATCAGTTCAGCTTAGCTCGGAGAACTAATTTGTGAGCATTCTCTGCAGTGGATGGTGTCATATCACTCTAGAGGCCAGGTTGGGTTGAATTCAGGCACAAATTAAATGAGTCTGCAGATACGACACACTGAGTTTCTATTTTTGATATGTGTCTAATTTAATATCTCAAGGATGAGCAGGAGATCTACTGTAGGGTTTGACATCTTATCTAAATCCAAGGACAGTATTCTAACCTTTTTCTTTTTTTTAGGAGCTTCAACAAAAATTTTGCTGGCCTGTCATAAGTCTGATGGCTCTTTCCTTCTGTCTGCCTCCCTCCCTCTCTTAGCTAAGAATAGGCATCCACACCGGCTCGGTGCTGGCAGGTGTAGTCGGGGTTAAAATGCCACGATATTGCCTGTTTGGGAACAACGTGACTCTAGCCAGTAAGTTTGAATCAGGAAGCCATCCGAGGTGCATCAATGTTAGTCCAACCACCTACCAGTAAGTACCTGCACATAAAAATCTACATATTTAGATGGATGAGAGGGATAATGTTTATCTAATAGAAAAAAAAAAGTTGTACCAACATTGTTGTTTAGATTTGATATAATTATTTTAGGGTAATTTATAAAGAGCATTTTAGAGCCACGCTGTTACTGGGTGCTTTGGTTTCTTTTACCACCTGACAAGGAAGTGTTAAAAGCCCCTAAATTGATCTTTTGTTTCAGTAGCATAATATCACTGAGAAACTGAATAAAATATCCTACTTTACATACATCAATATTGTGAGGAGGAATTTCCAAAGTTAAGGAGTATTTGTGTTTTATATACTGGTTGCAGTGGCCTATTGGCAGCTTGCTGTTAATCATTTTTATCACCCATTTCTACAGAGTATAGCAGCACATTGAGTTTTCTGCTTTAATGTAACGAGGGACCATTAGCCTTTTTATCAAACAGGAGTGAAATCTTTCCTTTTCAATTAAACAATTCCTATCTTACACTTAGAAGACCAGGATATTTTTATGCTGCTTAACATCAAATCAGAGATAATATAGATTCTGAGAAAATAACTCTGAGCTACTTATGGAATCCTAAAGTGTTAATATATTAGAACCTAAACAATACTTATTTTCACATATTTAGTGAAAATAGTGAAAAAAAAATTGTTTTGAACAACTAAAAAATTAACAGAACACACCCACATTAATTGCTAAAGATGAGAAATTAGATATCTAACATAATGAATGAACATTCTGTAATATTACCAATTGAATAATATCAGGTCATTCTTTAGACTTCACCAAACTCTTGTGAAAATCTCTTGTGTAAAAATATTGTTTCATTTGAGTTTGCAAATAAAAGTCTGTTCTCAGTATTGTTTGGGGGCAGACAGCCAAGCAGGTTTTTCAAGGACAATCCCACTAACCTCAGGTTTTCAAGTTGGACCCATGGAGATGTAGGTTGGAAAGGCTCCCACACATCTACTGTCTGTCCAATGATGTACTTTAAGCAGGAGGGCATGTGGGGAGGTTGTGGGCCAGTAATATTGTTACACAAATCCAGGATGATGGGTTGCGCCTCAGATTACCCATAAAATTACAGCCATGAGTGATGTTTTCTTAACAGGACTCAGAAACTCTTCTAATCTCTTTATCCCTTAAAAGCATCCCTTTAATGCCAACAAATAAAGTGATAAAAGTTATAGAATTTATCTTAAGTATAAATAAAAGTCTTTGTAATGACCCTAACAAACCCAAAATTATTCTTGGTGAAGTTTCACATTGTTGAATAAAACACCTCTTGACCTTGTTTTGAAGTTTTAAGTAGATAAAAGCAGTTTCTAAGTAGAGAAAGCAGGCAAACCTACAAGCAAGGTTTGGGATGCCTGTTTTAAATTATTGCCGTGACTGTAGAACTTGTCAGGTTTAGGAGAACAGATATTTTCTTGTAACACACATCCAGCTTAATTGAATTGTAAGTTCTGTTCTCCTTCCCATTTATTTACTTTAACTGAATCCATAAGCTTACACAAAATTATAGCACTGCTCTGTACGAAAAAAAAGATGGGCTTTTACTAAATTTGATTTTATTATCTGTTATTGCATCTACTATAAAAGATGACTTTATTTTACAACTTGTTCTGTTCTTTTATTAACAGATTGTTGAAAGATGACCGCTCTTTTTCATTCATCCCTCGCTCTCGGCTGGAGCTCCCAGAGAATTTTCCCAAAGAGATTCCAGGGACATGTTACTTCCTGGAGGCAGGGACTTCCCACAGCCACGCCTCTCTTACCAGCTCTCGATCGGCTCCTCCGGCCTCTATGAGGAAGGTCTCCTACAGCATCGGGACAATGTTTCTAAGAGAGACCAGTTTGTAGACCAGTTCAAAATGTGAGGTACTGAACTTAAACCCCAGAAACAACGGAAACCTGTCACTCCGATTTGAGGTTATGCAAATGCGTCATGTAAAAAATGGGATTTAGGCCTGAAATGAAAACTACTTTCATCATAGATGAAAGAGAACAACTGTTCCTGCTTCCCATGAGCAGTGGGGATGTTCTTCAAAGGACTGAAGGGACGCTGGTCCTTTATCTATCCTCCAAGAGGTGGACTCATATATTAAGATATTGGAGAAACCTTTGGACCAAGCTGGACGTCTCAGCTACTGTTCTGGAGTCTCGCTCTCTCTTAAGTGGTCCACGTTGAAACGATGCCCAGATCTCTGTCCGGATCGACAGAACTGGGTTAAAACTGACAGAGGCCACACTTCATCAGAACTGTTTCCCTCATTCGCCATGCGCAAACAGAACAAATACTACTTTTCATTTATAAGGTGGGTGCTGAAGAATGAATTTTGTATGACTTGCTGTCCATCACCTCCTTATGTCCAAGACAGACCTCTCATGGAAAACATTTCAACTATCCCCGTCCTTCCTTTGCATTTGTCTTTGAGTCATGTTATACTTTACTAAATATAAGAGCTGTGGCTCAAAACTGTGACACTGGGCCAGCTTGCTGGGACTTTTGATAAGGAAACAATGAGTAGATTTGCTTTAAACAGGTAATTTCAAAAGACAAATACCAACTAGAGTCATACTAATTCAAATTCACAGCCTTGATTGTTTTGGACCCACAGCAAACTATAGCAGAATATACTTTAACAAAGGGGAGTGATAGTAACAGAAATGTGAATAGATCACTGAACTTACTTTTTGGCTTTTTTAACTTGTGCTACTTTGTTTTCAGCATATTTCATGCTTTGATCTCTTATTGATGAGTTTGATTGTTTGCATTTACCAGCTTTTGCTTTCTTTTATTCAGCCAATCGGCATTTCGACCTACATGTAGCATGTCTAAAAGCTTGGCTTTTAGGAGGGACCTACACACGTCAGTCTGCAGTTTGCTTTGGAGGACATCAATGCAAACAGATGTGCAGCGATACTCCTGGCTTTATCTTGTCAGCTCCAAATGATTAACAGATTGATGTGTGTTGCAGTTTGTCAAGCTGGAAATTTACCAATGTGATTTTTCATCTAATTCTACTGTTCATAAAGACTAATATAAATTTCCTACATTCACTTAGGCATGTTCAAATGTCACCAATATCCATAGAAACTCAAAATTATTCATACCCCTGTCAGATTTAGATCTTTAATTATAAATTCATTTTTATAGAGGTTTTCTCGCCATCACCCTGATCTTTTAGCTGCTTTCGAAGCTCCTTTGTTATATTTGAATCGGGAACCAAACCCCGGATTTACGCTGCTTGCGTCTCTGTTACGCACTTCGCCACCAATCGTTCCAGGGCTGTTTTACATCAGAAACGCTCTCATTTGCTCTGATCCTTAACAAATGCTGGAGGTTCTTCAAGAAGCGTGTATGATTGCATAACAAAAGCCAGTGATAACGGCTGAACGCAGAACAAAAAACATTTGGTAGGCAGATGTAAAGACAACAATTAAACCTGCTTCGTTTTTTCTTTTTTAGTTCTTGCATCGAGATATTTTCACAACTGTTGAGCAGCCTACACTAAAAAGCTTGTTTTACTTTTTTTTTGCATTAAATGTGGTTATCACATGAAAAGTCTTATGTTATACATTTAGACGTATAAATGTTTGAGTATATGGGGATATTTATTGATATAGTAAGGCCTTCATGAAACGAATGAGGATGTTATTTTGAAAATAGGGTTGGTTTACTTTCCCAGTTTCCTTTGGGTGCCGTGCGATCTGTGGAGAATGTCTTTGACATCCGGCATAAATAAAGTTGGTCAGAATTTCAGTGGATTTTGGTATGCAATTCAAAAATTACTTCAATCAAATTATCTAAATCTGCTGGGGGTGTAAAGAATTTTGGATTTTACTATAGATAAAACTGAAGTCTGCCTTTTTGTTGGAAGACTGAGGTGGGATTGCTAAATAAAAGAAAGTAACAAAACAATCCAAATAAATTGGCTATCATAAAGTAGAAATATGAGTTTTGGAGAGTTGCATTTTTTGGCATCTCACAGACTTTAATCAGTTGCTATAATCATATCCTTTGCAATTCAATCCAGTATCAGATATGTAAAAGTTGGCTAAAGAAAGAAAAATACAGAAATATAATATTTTTATTGTAGTAAGAGGTACACAAACATTCTTTATGATCACTGCTTATTTTTAAGCAACTGCAGAAATACTAGTGGTTGCCCAGGCTTCAATAACACCTCCCCATGCGCTTACCTACTTCTTAACATAAAGATAGCTTTGGGTTCTTTCTCTTTATGTTTATATTTCATTACCAGCTTGAAGTCCTTTATATAACCACAGTCCTCCATAAATGGATTTAAAAGAAAAATATCCTACCATCTCGAAAAATTATGTAGCAGGACTTAAATAAATAAAATGTGCCAATTTATTTCACCAGCACAGATAAATCATGATTTTTCAACACCAGTGTGGTCTGTGTGTGTCATTCAGAAAGATTGTTGACCAGATGTAAAACTTTTTCTTTTTTTGACCGAAACATGCCATGTAAAAAATCAACAACTGTATTTTTAATGCAAAAAATATTGTGAATACAAAAAAAGTCCCCACCTGTTTTTCTTTTTACAAGTAGTGTAAAATGTGACACCAGCTTAAAAATGCAATATTTTATATAGAGTGAAATAATGAAAAACAATAGTATACTTTTAACATGCCTGAGGAGTGAATTATTGTCCTTGTGTGTATTAAATAAATAAGTTAATAAACTGATGAATACAAATTTATTAAAGAGAAGTTAAAGAAAAAGACAAACTATTAATGAGGTAGAAAGAAAAAACAAAATAAAGGAGGTAAAATTAGACTTTAAAAATATAGAATGGTGATTTTTTTTTGTTTTTGTGTGAGATTTACTTTCAGATTTTAGGTCAGGATGATAACGTCTCATCAGTGTGTTTTTATCTGCAGCGTTCAACTTATTGTATTCAAACTCTTTTTTTCATCAGATCAAGGTTTAAAGTACAGATACTATCCTTGGATCAACACATTAACACAGCTTTAGGTAAGAAGGATTTGGACTCTATTGAGAGATATTGTTGGGAGTAAATGACCATGCAGCCTTTTGTATAAAGAGGACTGAAATGGGAAGAAGTTAGGTTTAAAAAAAACATTCAGTTTTGATTACATTCACAGTTGAAGATAGTAGGTTTATACATTATGCTGTATAAAATGAAAACAAATCGTTTCCCGCATCTGACTTTAAGTCAAGTTAAATCTTCCCCGTTTTGCATCAGTAAGGAATACTAAAATTATTACTGTTTACAGTAATAACACAAGAAAAAATGAGAGAAACTATTTTTTAAGTAATCTTTTATTACTTCTTACCCTAACTGTATCCCTAAAAGGTCTTAAATAAACAAGGATTACTATGTTTTCAAACTACCTTTAAAGGTCCTTAAGGAAACAGCTTAAACAAAATCCTTCCTTTTATAATATGACACAAATAAAATGAAATCTAAATGTGAGTCCAATCAAACGGATAAATTTGGAACAAAGTGGGATGAAGACCAAATTCAAGCCAAGATTCTTGTAAAAGGATGTACAAAACATTTGTGAATAAACTGGTGAATTTGAGGAAAGTTAGAAGGAAAAGTACAAATTCATTTCTCATAACATAGCAAGAAACTATTTTAGTGATCCTATTTAACCTGGAACAGAAAAGAAAGTGTGATTTAAAATCCAACCATAAACCAAAAGAGGAAAAATGAAAAATGTTTTTTTTTAGTATTGTTGTTTTTGCCATATTTGTATACATAGTGACATTAACACATAATATCCATCCTTCCAATCAGTGCCAAATGGTTATTTTTTTGTTTATATTTACCCATATGAGAAATCCCTGTAAGATCTAAAGAAGGATATTGATTTTGTTGATTAAATCAATGAGAACTAAAGGTCTTTAAACAAATACATTTTTCACATCCATTTTGACCAAAGTAAGTGTAAAGAAAAAAAACACACTTATTTTTTGCATTGTTTTATTATGAAGTTACAATAAAAAAAATTGACATGGAAGAAAAAAATCTAGATAAAAAAATAGTCTTGACATTAGTAATAATAGTATTTACAAAAAAGGGTATCAACTCAAAACTTGTGCATCGGTTTGTGGGCTAAACTGAAAACAAGCAGTAAGTATTTGTGTCCAGTGTGCATTTATTTTTAGACAAGATGCTGCTTAGCATCAAAACTGGTAGCATTTTTAGTGAGGAATCAGTAGTCAAATTTAAAGAGGGTTAAAAAGATTTAAAGAGGATTCTGTTCAATAACGACACAGCTTAAAACAAAAATGATTGCATACTCATGGTAATAACAGAGAACCAGGACCTGCAGCACCCACATGAAGCGATAATCATTGCATACATGCAGAGACACCAGAAACAGTTTAAAAGAAAAATGAAGGATGCCATTTTATAAGCAGTCCTGTGGACATATATTAACATACTATGAGGTGATATTCCAGGTTAACAATCCATACATGCATTGTAACATACATAATAAAGCTCTTGTAGCTTATATGTATTGAAGGTGTTGCTATCACTGAGCTTCAGAGCTTAAGTTCTGTGTCTGGGCTAAATTAAGCAGATTACGCCAGCATTACACCCACACAACTGGTGTCCAATTCTCCAGTCAAGTCTCTGTTTCTTGGATAATACCAGATATTTAGATAATCTTGCGACTATATGTACTGATGGAGTCGGTTTGCAGGTGCTGTTTCTCTGCAGTCATAGGGTATTGCATGGCCGTAAATATTCACATACAGGCACACAGCTACAGTGGATAGAGTGAGAAGGATTTACTATTAGGTAAATTAAAGCCAAAGAAATCAGGGATTTATTTACAACTTAAAAAAAAAAAATAAGGTCAAATAGCTCACAGTTTTGTTGAGACTTTTCAATATTGATTCTGTTTTAATTAAGTACCATAATGCCCATATAAGATCACAAAATGCATTCCTATTGTTTATTTGTATTTTTTTTTCTGGGCCAGTGTTTGTGCCATCTGCAGTCAAACTGGCTCCCCCAAAACACACAAAAAATTTCTGTACTATAAAGTTATGTCTTTTTTATTATTATAATAAACAAAAAATTCTCTTGTTTTTCATTATTCAGTCATTGTTATATCTTAAGCTGGTCTGCTTCTTGTTGTATTGCTGAAAAGGTTTTCTACCCTAACAAACTAACATGATTCATTAAAATAAAGTTTTATGTATATGTTTTATTTCTGAATGTTCTGAGTGCTGTTTGTGTCTTTCTGCCATGAACAGCACTATCTCTAGTGAGTCACTTTGCAATAAGATGGAGTTGATTAGAAACCATTGTTAGTTTGATCAATGGCAGCCTGGTTCTTGCAGCTAAAAGAAACATGAAACATAACTTTCTTAAATGTCCACATTCATAGATGGGGGGAAAAAAACCCAGGCATGTCCCTTCTGTTCAGAATTCCTTTTATGAAATAAGTATTTTTACTAACAGAATTTTCATTATTTTTATTTTTAAATGATTATTTCCTCTTTTTTAGTTCTGTTTCAAGGAATAACTGAACATAAACTGTGTTCGACCCTGTTGTTGGGATCAGGTGTTTGCTGTATTTTAGGGTGCTCAATGACAGCTGTTGGTTTCTGACTGATGTTTAGGGCACATTTCCTGTCTTACATCCTGTAAATAAAAAAAGAAAACCACCAAGTATCTTTACAATTAAAAAAAAGCCTTGGACTCTTATTCTAAATGCATATTATCACATTTTTTATGACACTCATCTGTTTGACTTAGTCACTAAGATAGCAACAGTAAAACCTAAATCAGTGTCTTTGTTTTCAGAAATAGCCCAAAGAATACTCAAAGTGAATATTTACAGAATTTCCATTTGGCTTTAAAATTCTCTCTTCTTTTTAACAGTAGAATGGGAGGCAGATATTTTAGTTTTGAGGCTCCTCCATCTTATTCCAACGACATGCTCCATAAAAATTCATGTGAAGAATCCACCCAGACTGGAAAACACTTTATATTTTCGTCATCAAATTGCAAAACAGCTGCTCACAGCTTGAGCTTAAGAGATGGTTCTGGACTTGCTGTTTCAGTCTGGCAGTAATTCTGGACTTTCAGAAAAGCAGCAGTAGGGAACCCAAACATCTGTCTTTAATGTTTTTTAGTAACATAATCCATACAAATTACTTGCTGTGGAACATATGTTAATTCTTTTTAAACCTGTAAATATCTTTGACAATGTTAGAATTGAAATCAATATTACATCTCTGTGTGTGTGCTTGTTTTTAATACACTGTAGGGTCTGTTTTCAGGGGAAATAATGTAGTATATTTTGCTGCCCACAAGGAATAGGGACAATTGAGAGATGTCAATTAATAACAGTCATGTTTTTGGACTGTGGGAGGAAGCTGGAATACCCGGGGAGAACCCACGTATGCACAGGGAGAACATACAAACTCCATGCAGAAAGACCCCAGGCCAGGATCGAACCCAGAACCGTGTTGCTGAAAGTCAACAGCGTTACCCACTGCAACACAGCTGAACTGTTGATATAAAAATGTTTTGCTAAAAGAGCTCACTTTTAGTTGTATTAACACTCTTCTCTGCTTTCCTTCCTCCCTCCAGCACATCATCCATTCATCTTGTTACCTCTTTACCCTCCGTATGCCACTGCTCTTCACTAACTTGCAAACAGTTTTTACATGGATCCTTTTCATCAGACAACATTGTGGATGAGCATCACAGGATTATCTGCAGAGGGAAATTGGGTATAAACAAACTCTAGAGGAATGTGAGAAGGGCTCTTTATGTACTTAACGCACTGGCCCATTTTATTAACCAAATGAAACACCCCTGATTTATGGGATTGGAATGTTGTTAGCGTTTCGGCAGTGGGTTTACAGGATGTATTCTCTTTTATTGACCAACAGTGATATCTGCAGGGTAGCTGCTGTGGGAGATCCTTTCTGAAATGGGAAGTAAAATAAGTTGTTTAGGTTTGTTCTATATAAAGTTTAATTAGCAATGAATAATAAAATAGAAAGCCTCTTCTGCCTGTTATGAGATGTTCGGTTGTGTACATTTTATTACATGCAATTTGGATCCAAAATGCTGTGACGATCTGTTTAACAGTACATTTTGGTAACTACTAAATCATGACTAGAACAAAAAAACCTTCCAACTTCTTTCCCTGAAAAGAAAGAGATGATTAGTAATGCATGCGAAAGGTCCTAAGAATGTGCTGAGGCAGCCACGACTCTGCCCTATGAGGTCAGCTGCGTTCTTCTGTCCAGGCCTCTGCCGCTACCCCCTCCTGCTGGAGTTTTTCAAGTGCCTGAAGCACTCCTCCGGGGCAGGAGCTCCTCTTCTTGTTCAGTAGCCAGTCGTTTTGAGTAGCTTCTAATCTCAGAGGATGGATATTTTCTGTACTGTGCATTCTTCCTTTTTAAGAATAGTAGCCTCTAAGTGACAAGATATTAATTCTAATAAGCTAATTTAGGTTCATTTCAGCTCATTTGAGTTTATTTATATGGAGCCAATTCACAACACGTCATCTCAAGGCACTTTACAGAGACAATACAATCAAATCACACAGTCAGATTAGGTAAAAGTTTTGTATCTAAGTAAAACCAGTTGATTGCATAGACTAATTGACCCGACAGCGATCCCTCACACCAAGCATGCATGAAGCGACAGTGGAGAGGAAAAACTCCCTTTTAACAGGAAGAAACCTCCAGCAGAACCAGACTCAGCGAGAGTGGCAATCTGCCGAAGCCGACTGGGGTTAAAGGAGACAGGCAAATGAGTTCCAAGCCAGCTCCCATGCCAGAGGATGAACCAGAACACATCCAGTTAGTCACAGTAGGGGCTTTTCCATCTAAAGAACTGCAGTTCTTGAACCGGTTCGGTGCCCGTGCCTTAGAACCTCGGTGTCTGGTTCCGTGCCGGCACAGTTTTCGATTAGTTG
>JAUZNJ010008484.1:0-18132 GCA_034780135.1 Jordanella pulchra
GAACCTTATTCTCTGTGTGTGTTCATCTCAATAAATTTATTGAACTTTTTCCCTGCATTCCGAGTGGTGTTCTGCATGTGGGTTCGTCACCTTAAACCCACCATGACAATTTAGCTATTTATTTTTTGTAGTTTGTAGGAATCCTTTAACTAGGGAAGTCCTAAAATGTTTACATTTCCGATTTGACATCTGACGACTTTAAACGGAAGGGCAGCATGCTAATATTGGATTTCAGATAAAATCTGATAAACTCTGATATTAGTTTTTAGGCAGATATTTAAACTGAGTTGAATTTGTATTGTGACTATGTTTACAACTGTTTTGTCTATTGTCCGCTTTTTACTTTAAATAATGACTTTCTTGTAAGTGAGATCTTGAAACTAATGATTAGACAAATATAAATACAATTTAAATGTAAAAACGAATTCTACAAAAAAAGACCCAGCAGTTTGTTCACTGTTCAACTTCAAAAAAGAAAAGTAAGTCAAGTATGGCAGACGGCTGCTAACAATTGTTACTGGAAAATAATCACTTGTTTAACTTACACATACAGTATCTACATTTTAAATTTAAACAACTGAAAATGTAATAAACAAGGTTTTTGTAAGGACATAAGAATCATGTGATGATGACACCATTTGATAGTAAGCAGGAAGACATAAGAAATGAAAAGATCTTCAAAGTTGACCCTTGATCAGCTACAGCAAATATTAACATTTTAATGTCATCATAGCCTAATAAAAAACAATAAATGCAATTTAAATCCTAACTAATTGCTTGGGAGTGTTGGCAAGCAAAAGGCTTTCCTCTCCAAGGATAAATAAGTGGAGCTGCTTAAGCACTACTAAGGCAGCAAATATTCCAAGCTAACTTAGTGTAAATTAAATTCATTTTCACTTATATAAATGTATTCATATAATAGTTTGTATTTTCTTATTAATTACATGAGATTATGCTAAAGTATTGACATATTTCTTTAATATACTGTACTAATATACTAATATATCTCTTAAAGATCTGTGCCAATGAGAATCAATAGGGGCTGTAAAGTAAAAGTTATCTGTGCTGCCTGCAGCTAATGACTTAGCCAAACTTTGACCCTCCTCCAGCCCATCTCCTCCCCTAATTCTTAGACTATTCTTAGACTTCATTTTTTTCTTTAATGGGGCAGAAAGAGGCCTTTTAGCACATGTCACAAACTGAAAACTCTACAGTCAAACACTGAAAACAATTAGGCAGGAAGATAATATTTTTAAAAAACATCCACCAGCTCTTGATATTATTATTTAAGTGCCAAACTGAAGTGCAAAGCTCCAGCTTTACAGACTTAGTAACTAACTCATTAAAATAAAAAAAACAGCATTTTTATATAGCAATATCCCCCCCAAAAAAGAACAAGAAAAGATGCTATTACCTGGGCAGCAGGCGATAGTCTCCAGCATAATCATCATATTTGAACTGGACCACATTTAGCTCAGAGTTATAATATTTGCAGGCCTGGAGATAAGGATTAAGAACAAATATGAACTTTTTTCAAAACACAAATAATTCTATGGACACTGGAGACATAAAGCAGAAAATATATTTTAATTAAATATTTTAATTCAAAAAGGGGAAGTAAAGTCAGATGTTTGTTGATATCTTTAGACTGACAGAGATCGCTTGACTGGTTTAAAGTCTAATTTCAGATGGTATGAGCAGTACAATGGAAGTCACAGCGACTGCGGGGAAGTTTCACATCCTGCCTGTTTGTTGAACACAGTTTCACTCTTCTAAATACATTTATACAGATTTATATAAATACTTTGTCACCAAGGAAGCCTAAAACAAATCTAATTTGTACAGACATTGTCAGAAATATCATACTTAGGGGCCTGGAGAATGTTAGTCTTTGGATATTACTTCAACTGGAACTTCGCATCATGTACATCACCACCAGCATGTCAGAGTATTCCTGCTGTTTTCATCAGGAAATTCTAAAATATTTCCACTACCAACCAATATTTCTTTTCTGCTTCATTTAACCCAAAGCCTCATTTGGTGAGACACACATTTTCACAATAAGATCATCTAACCTGTCTGACCAGCAGACATTCAGCCTGGAGTTCTGCCCCCTCAGGGACCGTTGACTTGAGAGTTCGTCTCTCTTGAGGCACCGTGGAAACCTGCACAGATAAAGAAGTAAAAAACCTAGGTTACTCAGTGAGAATTACTTGTAAAAAGGCTATGCTAGTTAACGCATTACATCATTCCCAGTGCAATTTAATAAAATTTGAAATAGTCATTGAGATTTTCTCTTAAACCAACCAAACCAACACAACAATAGTGATATAACTAACCGCAGCGATATAATACCTTTTTTTCTGTGCTGCATTAATGTTTCCCTTTCTGTTTCCCACTTTTGACCAAATCTCACTTTAGTGTATAAAAGTAGAAAACAAAATCTTGCAGGTTCTTAGAAGAAGCAGTAGATCTAAGTGAAACAGAAAATGAAGAAATTACAACTTTTTTTTTTACTTTGGATTTTTATAACATTCATTTAACCGCAAGTCTAAGGAAGGTTGTTGATGAAATAAATAAATATAGCACTACTCTGCTAAATCTTTCATGGGTATAGCACATTTTTTGGACTTGATTGTAGCTTTTGCAAGTATTTCAAATCACTAAAATATTACCATTGTATAAAATATAAAGAAAGAATTCTACTTCTATTAGACAAACTGCTCTTAAGTTGTGGTTTGCAAGCTGCAAAATAACATGTTGGTTAAAGAAGTGGCCTCCAGACCAGCTATCAAAACACGCAATAACAATTAATTAACCCACAGTATCTGCCAAACCGCTTTAGATAAGCCTGATTACTTAAGCAAACCCCTCTTTCACTTCTTCTGGCCAAGAAGATCACAACCAAATCATCAACATAATTACGGAGCTAGCATTATTTTATTTTTAGTCACAGCTTTGGATGAACATCAGGGCAAATTAAATCTTCAACTAAATCTTTAAACACACAGTTGGTATTAAAAACTCATATATGTCGTACTTCTAATAATCTCAGCTAACAGCAAAACATGACTTTTTCAAGATTACATCCTAACTCATGTGAGTGCAAACTGGATAGCATTCATCAGTCTACAATGTAAACATACAGCAAATATATCGTATACAACTAAACACTTGTTGTAAACTCAGACCTTTGATACATAAAGGAAAAACCCAGTCAAAGATATCATGGCTTCCTAAGATTGATAAAAAAAACAAAAAAAAACATTAAGAGTTAAAAGAAGCGACACCTGTGGAGGTACTTTAGGGCAACATGTCAAACACATTGCAAAATCAGATTAGTCATTTTTTAATTATCTCCCTTTAGTTTTTTAACTGAAAATGATCAAAGTCAGAAATCAATTTCAAAAACTAGCTTTTATTTAGAACATCTCTCCCAGGATTTGTCCTGAATTCAAAGCACAACCAAATCCAAGCTTGGAAATATGCTTATAAAACAAGGTGTCCCTGCCAGTGGAAACAATCAAAATATGTATGTTGCACATAGACATGTTTTAAAATGCTATGAAGCAAAAATGGTCACAATGATCATCCTTACATTTTGAGGTAAAAGGGAAAAGTTTGATGCCTAGGAACACCGCCCGACCTGTGAAGTACAGGAATGGTAGGATGTGTGGGTACTTGTTACAGAAGGAACTGGCCCCTCATCAAATAGATAGCATCATGACCAGACACTAGCAATAAGCTGAAAACTTAGCGACAAACAGGACTTTAAAATGAACAGTGACTTTAGGCATTTTGTGGCCAGAGCGGGTATGGTTTGGGGTCCAGCAGATGACGTGGTTCTGCAGGCTTCCTCCTGCCAAGACCTACATCATGGACCGGAGAGGTTCGCAGCAGAGTGTGTGAAGTGGATGGGATGAGAATCAGTTCCTACCATAGTTCTCGACTGGAAAAATGTGGCTTCTCCCTTTCAGTCTCCTCATAGGAGGAGTTTAAGTATCTTGGGGTCCTGTTCATGAGTGAGGGGAGAATGTAGCGGGAGATCGATAGACGGATCGGTGCGGCAGCTGCTATAATTCAGATGCTGCACCGGTCTGTCGTGGTGATAAGAGAGCAGAACAAAAAAGGCAAAACTCTCGAATTACCGGTCAGTCTACGTTCCTACCCTCACCTATGGTCATGATATCTTGGTCGTGACCGAAAGAACGAGATCCCGGATACAAGCGGCTAAAATGAGCTTTCTCCACAGGGTGGCTGGGCTCTTCCTTAGAGTTAGGGTGAGGAGCTCAGTGATTCGGGAGAGGCTTTTTCAGGTGGAGGATAACCAGGAAAAACCCACACTGGAGGGACTATGTCTCTGAGTTGGCCTGGGAGCACCTCTGGCTTCCCCCATCAGAGCTGTAGGTGGAGTCTCTGGAGATGGATGTCTGGGAGTCTGCCCCAGTGACCCGGTCCCAGATAAAGCAGAAGACGAGACGAGATGAGACATCTAACTAACATATAATACACATATAAAAACTAATAACTACAGCAGGGAAAGGGAACAAATATTCTTATGTTATATTTAATGTCTTACAGGCATAATGGAGGGGGATTAAAGTTTGTATCAGCAGGACAGAATAAAAATAACATTGAATATTTGCTACAATCTCTTCAGTATTTTACAACTTGAACAAAAGACTTTTTAGTGGAGCTCAGACTAAACAACTAATAACTACAATTCATTAATCATGCATATATAATAATAAAGGTCTATTTTCCCAACCTTTAAATGAAAAATAAATATGCAATCTTTATAAAGGACATTAATAACCAAATTGAATAGCTTGAATATACCCTTAAATGCCTGTGGGAGCAAAAAATAAAATAAAAATGAATCAGCACCAACATACAGGCTGTGATTAAATGCTGTGCTGTCAGCTGGCAACGGTTTTTATTTCTCCAATGATTTAGCAAAAGAGCAGAGCTAGTAAATGCCTTCTCATTGATTAATACTTTGGCAGGACATTTTGACTTTTAAGCAAGAAAACTGACAGCACATTGTGGAAATAAAACTCAGAAAAGATTGCTTTGCTGCCAAACAAGGCTGGAAACCAGCAAAGTCATAAAAAAAGCTTCAGTTCTGGGGTCAAAAGCAAATGAATCCTTTTAACGCAGGCAGCCAATGAGGCCATTTTATTGCGCAAGGGATGCACATCTGCAGCAAAGCATTAGCATAGTAATGAAGGTGGTAATGAACAAAGAGCTAAGGAGAGACTAAGCTTTTAAATGATTGCAAAGTAATGTGTAAGATTAGTGTGTGTAAATGATTGGCTTTAATAATGAGCTAAAAAGAGTTGAATGCTGCTTTTTAATTATCCGTCTGTCACGGTCCCTTTGCTTTCATTACTTTATATAAACACAACTCCCTTTCAATTCTTAGTAGTTCAATGTTACCTTTAAATAAATAAATGATTCTATATGGAGTAGATTAGATATTTTTCTCCAGCTCAACAGTTAACTCATTCTGCAAAGACGTTTCACAGGTAAGCTATAATGGTTGTACAAAATGCTAAGGGAATCTAAAAGAAAAATGTTTTAGCATCAGACAGACATGGTTAGTGTAAGGCAACCGACTAAGAAAAACACAAACTGCATAATTTAAAGGTAACAAAGAGAACAAATGCATCAGTGAATGAATAAATCAGATATGAACTATGGTTGATTTCTCCAAAAAACTAAAACCAATTAGACCCCTCACCAAAGCATAGAAAAATTTAAACAAGCTTACCGAGAAATCATTGTCAGGGAAAAGAAGCAGGTCTCTCAGAGGGTCCTCCTTCAGCTCTTCCCAAAGCTCAGAGATGACAGCCTCATAGTCCAGAGGATCGATCAGCTTTGGCTTCTCCTGCTGCATTTGGAAAAAAATGAGAAAAAAGAATGTTATATGTCATTATCTATAGACCATAAAACACATACTAAGGGATACAGCATGATGTAGTTTAAGCATGGAGTACATAATGTAAAGCTATCCAACAAGTCACATGTTGAAATGCATCACAATATAATATAGAAATGCACTAAAATGCAAAGCAAATGAGTTGTATGTGTCATCTTGATACAACTTGAAATTATCTAAAATATAATCAAACATACTATTTTATAAATCATTGCACATAATTGTAATATGGACTAACGTGTTACACTTAATAAGGCCATGTTTAGTTGTTTACTGGTTTGGAACAGGCAAGTCCTTTTTAACACAACACCAAAGCAGAGAGACATTAACCTCAGAAATGGCACTGCTGCTTCCTTAAACGCAATTAACAAACAATTTACAGCTCTGTTTCTCTGCATCAACAAAGACTTTTGTCAAGTTGGAAACATTTGAAAGGTGTGTTTTGGTTATACCAATCGGAACCGCTGGTCCCTGGAAATTAAGTAGCTAGAAAGGCCTCGTCCTTCTTATGGTGCTAAACCTCACTTATTTTCTCTTTGCATTTTAGATTTGCACTTCATGGCAGAACTAATGAAATAAAATTGAGCATTTATCCCTTGTTTGGATATCAGATGTCCTTCAACAACTTTAGAGCGTTTGGTAAGGGCAGCATCATGCTGGTTCTCTTTACAGAAACAGCGAAGCTAGTCAGAATAGATGCTAAAATACAATAAATTAAGGCCAATGTAGAGATAAAAAAAAAGAGCAGCTCCAGAAAGACTGCAATGGAGATTCAACTTTCACCACCAAAGCAATCTTAAATGTACAGCAATGGAAAGAGAAAAAGAAAACAAGACACATCCCAAAAGACTTGCAGGAGTTATTACAGCAAAAAGGTGGTTCTTCATTGAGCAGAATACAAATGTGTGCTACAGTTTTCAGATTTTAAATCAAAAAGGATATTGAACTTCATGAATAGTGTCTTTATTTTCCATGTCATAATTATATACTTCTCTCTGTTGGTTAATCGCATAAAGTCCTATATCAAATACATGAATGTATTTGGCTTTAATGAGGAAAAACCATGAAAAGTTAAAGAGGTGTAAGTACTTAGCAAGACAAAGTACAATAAAATGTAAAAAAGAACTGGACACTATGTAAAAATGAAACAAGTATTAAAGCATCAGAGTATAGAAACCTCTTTATCATTTCAAAGTCAGCAAATGCTGTATCAATACGTCAGGAAACTGCATGTGCATCAGAATATACAAGCTAATTATATAAGTGCATTGCATTATTATACTGAAGGCAGATAATATATTTAATGGTGACCAGCAGAACATGTTCAACCAAGGTCATAAAAATCTTTTGAAAAACCTCAGAAGCCTTTGAATAAACAAATGTTCTCGACATGGAAATTAATTAATTATTTTAAATACTCCGTCACAGTCTACTCAGTCTAAGGTCTACAGTTGTGGTCAAAAGTTTACACTTGTAAAAAACGTAATGTCATGGCTGTCTTGAGTTTCCAATAAGTTCTACAAGTCTTATTTTTCTGTGATAGTGATTGGAACACATACTTGTTTGTCACAAAAAACATTCATAAAGTTTGGTTCTTTCATAAATTTATTATGGGTCTGCTGAAAATGTGGCCAAATCTGCTGGGTCAAAAATATACATACAGCAACATTAGTATTTGGTTACAAGTCCCTTGGCCACAACTGTATGTCTGAAGCCAAAACAACCAATAAAGCTTTTTTTACTGTTTGGACTATGCTGACATTTTAAGTTATTCTTTAATTTGAACTTTCAGAGTCATACATCAATCAGACTAAAGCAAACAGCAATAAAAATTAAAATGTAATCTTTTGTCAAGCTATTTTTTCAGATACTTTTTTAATAGATAAAGAACAGGACAAGGAGTAAAACAAATACGTTTAGGAGGTGGGATTTAACCCTAATTAACAAATAATGTAAGCATGGCTAACCGCTATACATTGACATTTTAGGTGTTTTACCATGACATCACCGAGACCGTCAATAAGTTTCAGAGGAAGTGGAGCTGCTGCTAAAGTGCAGCTTTGACACACCCAGCTATGAACAGTGTGAAGCTTAAAAGCAAATAAGATGATTGACAATAATGCATGGCACATTTTTGTAGCTTCAGATTTATTTCCAATATATAAATTTGAATTACAGCTCTCAATATCATAGAACGCCTATATGCATTTAGAAACAGCAACTCAACGGTTTCTACTCTTTTCAACCGCAATTTAAACCTTTTCATAAATAAAAAGTGAAATGACCATGCAGAATGTATGATCTGATAAAAAGAGCAATTTAAAAATGTTTATTGCAGAGGACAGCAGCCTCTGTCATTCAGAGAGCAGCAACCCTGAGCAACAACAGCAGAGTGAGAGGCGCAGCAGGTTGTGGTCAGAAACCCAGAGGAAGTTATGATCACTAGTTCACTTCACAGCTACAACGTAGTCTGGGCTTCACAGATACGCTCAACTGCCTCGTTGTTGCTATGGGCCCCTTTGGCACAAAAGTGAAACACATTACAACAGACTGAAGGAAACATGGTTTTAGATCTATACAAAGGCACTTATTAAAGTGATTTTTTTCAATGAAACTCAACGCATATTATGTGCCAAAAAGAGCAAACAGGTTATCGCAAGGAGTTCTCAGTTAGGATTTTGCTACTTATTTCTCTTTAATCACTAACTAAAGACTACTGAACCTTTAGACTATTCTACTGAATGTTACCAACTAGTAAACCCATTCAATATTTTAACTGCCAAAAATGATGACAAATAATGAAGGAAATGATCTTAATAGAAAAAAAAGCCATAAGATAATATTCAAAAAAAGAGAAGATCATTATTGTTTATGGCTTGTGTTACTCCTGTAACATCTCAGCCGATGTTTCAATGTCTTCTTATGCTGAAAAAAGTCGATTTCAACTCTATGTAGGCAACATCATATTCAGCAGGAGATTAAAAGTAAAGTCTTATTTTGATTGGCTTGCCTTGACAATGATAAAACAGTTACAAGCATGTCTAATAAAGAAAAGCAAAGCAATGCCTGTACGTTTTTTGTACAAATCAAAGTAGGTATGGTCAAAGATTGTTTGGCATTTGTATTTTTTTCTCTATAGAGAGTACAATTATTTAATAAGTGTAAACCACAAAAGTATATAAGTAACAGGATTTATAAATGCCCAGTGGTCATCTAATGGCATATAATAGTCATTCAACTACTGTAAGGAAGAATGATACGATAAATAAAAAAACAAATACATACAATGCTGAGCCGACTGAAATCCGCTCGCGCTCGTTTGGATTTTATTTTCCTCCTGAAGGTGATTTTGCTCCTGAAACTCATTGCCGGCTGCAGTTACAGGACTATCCCCAGAACCTGAAGTCACGAAAAGCTGTACAACACAGACATTGTGGGCATGTGCTCTTTTAGAAGCAGAAGTAACTCACTGTATGAGCTTGCCTCAACACACGTGGATGCAGGGGAAGTTGATGTGTGACTGTCCACCAACAGACACACACCATACACACAGAAGGCAAGAGAGTCCCCATTGAACTAGAAACAAACCAATCAGATTTTAAAGAGTTTAAACAGCGCTTTCAAATATATGCAATACATATATTGTTGGTGGTCTTTTTAGATAAATTCTCCAAACATTGAAAAAAAGGAGGTTACATTGAGAATGCATTAACATAACAGAAAACACTGAGCATTTTATTTCATATTTCTAGTTTAAGATCTCCATTGTCTTTACAAGAACACAGAAATAAACACGCCTAGCAACTATCGACTTCCTGCCAAAGCTACACTCTCATGTCGACTGTGAGCCAGAATGAAATTCAGCACATGTATGACTGTTAATGGATTAAAAAAACATTGATTTTAATGGCACATGAGCTAGATGTTATACCTTAGAATAGCTAACATAAAGATATGGCATCCATGACTCATCTCATGGTTGAGTGTTCACAGAGCAGCATCCACTTCCCCAGACTAAGCAGAACAGAGAAATATACAAGAGGAAACAACTTTTGATGATACAACAAATGCTCATATTTTTTCTATTGATGGAGGGAGGTGGCTAAAGCATAGTCACTGGATGAACACCACCAATATCAAAATACCTTTTTATTGACCTGATATAATATTCTACTCTTAAATGTCTTCATCTTGAAAGGTTTATAAACATTACTCTGTCTGTATTTCATCCATTAAACCTGTTAAAATCCACCGGGTCGCCGGTGTTATGCCAAGAAACACACGCCTGCCGAGTTGCGTCCCCAGCCGCGGGAGCGTGCATCGCTCTAAACTCTCGCATATTGATGAGAAAACGGACTGAAATATAACCGAAGAGGAAATTTTTTAAAACAACCGTAACATTATCACGTTTCTTAAACGCGTAAGGCCTAAAACGGTGGGCTTTATTTCGCAGATTTATTGAAATATTTACAGTTTTTACAGCTTTATTGAGACATATATATGGCCGTAAAGATCCAGAAATAAAAAAAAAAAAAAAGGCATAGTCGTTATATAAACAGTCCATGATAAGAAAAAAGCAATATAAAATCAGTTTTTTCATGTACGAAAAGTTAGCTCTCAAAGCTAAGGCAATCTACCGGGCTAATATGGCTTGACCCCGGAAAAATATTTTCTGCCATTTCCGATATGATTGGGTTATAACGAGCGCTTCCTGTTAGTCATCCCAGAAAGCACGGGGTCATGTGATATTGTCGCTTATGTAGTCTCGCTACAATTGGTTGAGCCCAAGTGGGTGTTTACTGTTGTAGCCAATGAAATTACATTTCCAAAGAGGCCAAGCAACGCTCATTTGAATAAAGTATGGCGTAATCTAACGCATGCGTAACAGCGAAAGGAACAAGACTTTTGCACACCGTTAGAAGCTGAGTCATGATATTAAGATGTTTTGAAGTTTGTAGGTTTACTTCAAATTAGGTGAATGTTATGAGGTGAAACATATTTTAATTAACAGATAGGCTTATTGAATTCTAATGGATGGTGCATTCTCTCCCAGTGCATACAGGAATTTTCTCTGACTTCCTCTAAACCCCCAAAAATTAGCATGGTAGGTTAAAAGCCAACCTAAATACATTCTAGGTCCTAAATCTATGCAATGTGATTCAGTGTCTATCCTCTCCTTCTGTAATGCCAAGTGATGCCAACTGCCAAGAAGTAATCCCATAATATCCTTTCTTCCCACTCCACAGCACTTCGCCAAGCACTTTACAGTCAGGAAGTAAAGTTTTCTCAATCCTTCTTTTTCTTGTATAAAGGGAGAGCAATAGAGTAGCATTATTCAGCCCTACACAAGGACCACTTGCAGAACCATGATCCACAACATAATGGAACTTTCGATAATGCATTAAAGGATCTTTTTTCTTCAAACAGTAACACAGTCATGGAGCTTGAATAAACCAAATGCAGTGAAGAGCTAATAAATAATATTTCAAAGACTTCTAAGGCAATCTGATAAAAAAGAGCTTTTTTTAAAAATGGACCAAAGTGTTATGTAACTTTTAATTAGTAACAGGACACACCCTTTTTCTTTACTGAATATATCTGTAGACTGAGACCGTACGAACCCAGAACTCACAGAGGCAAGAGTCTGTGGTTCTCCGCCTGCAGGTAAAGATAATCTTACATTCTGGTGTCTTCTTTTGATTCATAAGTGAACGAACCTAACAATTAGTGAACCCTGACTTACTATTTCCTTGAGGTATAAATGCAGAGTGAGACATCAGGCTACCTTTTTTAACATCTGCTCAAATTGCAAAGGAGAAGTGAGAACATCTCATTTAAATAGTGTAGATGTGTGGTTGTCCTCATAAGTCAGGAAATGGTGAGAAGAAAACTGCTGATCACCTAAACACACACACGTCTACAGTGGGTTCTGTAACTAGAACCGTGAAGTAAAAGCATGGACAAGAAGCCAAGCTTATCTTACCAACCATGTACTGTGATAATAATGGTAAGAGAGGTTCAAAAATCCCCAAAGCTGACAGCTGCAGAGCTGCTGGGCTGTTATAGTTTCCTTCTTTAATAAACTCTGGCATATAAGAAGGTTGACTGTTACCCCTTTCCTTATCAACTGATCTATTTACCCTAAAACCACAGAATCAGTTGAATGAGGAAAATCTAATTTTGAGATTTTTGATTCCCAATCAAGTATCATTAAGAAAATTAGATACAAAAACAAATATTTAGTATTTAATACTTATATTTGGTTAAGTCTCATTTTTAAACATTTTTATGATGACTTTTATACCATGTAATTTTTTTATTGCTTCCTACTTACTTTTCAAAGTAAATCCACTCATGAAAGGAACTTTAACAGTTCAAAGTTCACTTAAGATATTATTTAATGAAGTGTAACTTTGACTTGGGTCTCTTTGCTCTATGTGATGCAAATAACTTAATGGTCACAAATATACAATCCTGCAAACCAGTGTTTACTGATACATCAGCTTTAAAAATAAAAAAAAAAACAAACGTTTTGTGGAATGCTGGAAAAAATGTACAAACAAAAAGATTTTACTAAATTCGACAGAATTCAAATGTCAAGTTTTTGACAGAGTACTGTCGAATGCCAGAGTCTGTATTTCTGACTAGGTGAGGGAGGGTTAATTCTGCACAGGACTAAACCACCTATAGGTTTATGGATGGGAAACAAAAATTCAATAGAGAGCATACATTGGGCTTTATTTGTGAAAAAAATATAAACAAACATCTAACTTGGTACATAATATGTGCCTGATTTTACTGCAGATACGTATTACCAACAAAATAAGAAGACAGTTACTGAAAACATATTTTAAACAGCTTGGTGATTATTTTAAAACCTGTCAGATTTAGATCTTTTTGAAGTAACGGTTTGACCGATGTTCCACGTCCCAAACATTAAGAGGAGGAAATACAATGATAACCATCATTAAGAAATGTAGGCCTGATGGGATACATAGGCGTACACATGATGTGCGGATTTGTTTGATTCAGCCTCTTTCCAACAACACTTGATGCTAATACATGAATCTTGGATTTGTTTTTTCAAAAATTAAGAAAGAACATTCTTCCCTACATTCTACTAAAAAGGGATTTGTTAAAGGGAATGAGAAGTGTCCAATAGTTGTGGAGTGGGGGGGCTGGAGGAAATGAAACTGTAACTTGATAAGTTGATGAGTAAAGGGGTATTAGTCCATTAGCTTTGTTAAGCATTTATTAATACTAGTCTTTTATTATTGGCATCTATTTAGGGTCTGCAGCAGCTCTTCCCTTCACTGTCCCCAATCAGCTGGCTCTGCTCCTCCTCAGCAGCTCCCACATCTCTTCAGGCATCCTCAACAGCCTTCAATTCTTCTTCTTCTTCTTTGATACTCTCTCCATCCCCACCCTGCTCCCTTCTTCTCACCCTGTTAAGCACCTTCTTTAAGCCTCAGTCCCAAACCGTTCCCCTTCTATGTACCTTCTTCCCTCTCAACAGGGTAAGTAAGAGTGGGTGTGGTTGCTATACTGGTTGTTGCTATACTACCGCTGCATAGAGGGCACAAATAGACCCCTAGACTGGCAGCTCACAGCAGGACTATTGACCAGTGTAACTGTGAACAAATCAGTCTTTTCAGAATTAAAGGAGAACACAGATTCATTAGAAGTTAGGAAAATGCAAAGACAGATGGCTAAGGAAGTCTTTTGACAGCTTTTCATTCTAAAGCAAAGGTTTAAGGGCTTTACATCCTGTTGGAGCCTAAAGGGCGGCGGAGACAGAGGGAGAGGGAGTATTAAATATGAGATATAGTGTAAAAGATTGATGTTGGCTAAAAAGATGGAGGCAGAATGGGACAGAGAAAGCAGAGACGAGCTGGTCACAGACAAAAAAACGTCTGCTTCATATCATTAAAGCAACACAGGTGGACAACTCTGAAACCAAGGATCATTCTTCTAATATTCCTACCTAAGAGAGTCCAAACAATCAGGTTTAAGGTTTTAAAACTGTTTAAAGAAACGTTCCCATTATTGAAACTAATATCAAAGGCAATGCTTATTATGAATTATATGTTTGATAAAGCTGTCACTTTCATTTGAGTACCCACATCTCCATTTCTATTAGAGGAAACTTTCATTCAGTAGGTTGAGTAGCTATCTTGTAATCTGAAGATTGTGTTCAACTCAAGCTTTTCTCTACCCCATTTCAATGTGCGATTGAGCAAACCACTTAATCTGTGTGTCAGTGTATCAATTTCTGCAGATTTCTATGTGCAGCTGGGTGGGTCTAGTGTAAAGTAGCTTGAGCAATGAATATTTTGATATTTTCCAGGAAGATACTACTTCATAGTTATTCCACCGAACATCTGCTGCTTAACAGTTTTGGAGCAACATCATTATGACATATTTTCCAGGGAGGATCCTCTGTATTTAATCAGAGGTTTGTCCTTCGTGTTCTTTGTGCACTAATACAATACAGGATGATATAAAACATGATAATGTGATTTGAGTTAATGAGCTGTATAAATTATTTTACAGTCACATTTTTATGTTAAAGTCTTTATTTAAAACCGGTTGCTTTTGATTTAAAACTCATGGATGCTTTTGTTGTGTACAATCTATGACGATGATTCTTAGAAAGCATTCAGAGCAGCCCTGTTGAATTGAATTCAGGATCGTTTTCTTTGAAAGCCCAGTTTGTTTTGCAGAGGTAAAAATGTGTAATTAAACTCTGACACAGATCAAAGCCAAGTCTTTCTGAAAACATCCGTTTTCATCCTTTTCCAGGAAATAAAATGCAAGAAGCAGACCACAACACACAAGACTGGGGGATGGGGGGGCAGGACCATAATAATCACCTATGTAGCAAGATGGCCAAAAGAAACCACAGTTGATTAAATGTAAAGGGAGCCAAGTTTAAAACCTCTGACAATAATATGGTCACGTTTACACTTATCATTACTGCTGGTAATCCTCAAGGGATTATTTTGATATTTTCAGATAAGTGGATAGTTAAACTCATTAATGCAGAAGAGTAGTACCACATGCTTTATAAAGCAGTAAATAAGAAAAACACATTGGACATATCTTTATTTACCCTAAGGGAAAATCTGACTAAGACATGTAACACTGTCATATATGCAAGAAACAGCTGATGGAACAAAAGATTTATAGCTCTGTTTCACTCTATATCCGAGCAGAAGTTATATAAACCATTGAATGAAAATAAAAAAACTCTCTTCTTTATGGAACACTCAAGCCTAGATGGATTTGAGATTTGTCCTGATGGTGCTTGTAATTTTATCCACAAAGCTTCAAAGTAACACACGCTACATAATTTATAATAAAAAGACCTTTAGAGAAGTCTTTAATATATTAAAACAACAATGCAATAAAAATACTAACATGGATGCACTTTCAAGAGAAGAACATTTTTATGTTTAAAAGTCCAGAAAAATACACAGTTTGTTTTCAGCTGTTCTAAATTGATCAGCTGAGTCTACATGCTAATGTGATTTTGCAGTGGATCTTGTTCTCTTGCTTATAACAGAAGCCTGTTACTGGGCACCAAAGAAGACACGAATTTAAGGAGGGAAGGAAAAAGTAAAGGGAAACAAAAGGGGTGACTGTAAAGCTCCCCTTACTGCCAAGACTAAAACATTTTTTCCACTTGGCTTACAGAAAGTAGGATGTCTTGGAATAAAAAAAAATCTGGCTAAGAATAGTTGTTACAGATACCAAACAGATGGCTGACAGGCAACTCTGTACAGAGGAGAAAAGATGGCAAGGAGAAACATGTGTACTTATACATAATCCATTCATCAGTTGCATAAAATATTCTTTCATTCATTCACTGAAAGACCACAGTTTGGTTTAAAAAGCATTTTTGTTTTTCCTCTGCAGGCCAAATGCAAAGAAATGTCTTTTTCCCACAGAAACTAGATTCCTCATGTCTGACCCCACCACCCCTCTCGACTCTCCTCGTTCCATTTCCGTCTCTCTGTCTCTCAACTGCGAAGCTAAATGACCTCCCCTAACCATTGGTCATACGTCAACCTCGGCAATAACAAGGGAAATTTAAATGAGAACAGTTAAAAGAGACAAAAACACAAACAACATTGTTCAACACAACCAATTTGAGAATTTTGAAATAGCACATCACAATTTAGTTGCTGTTTTGAACACAACTGCTACCGTTCCAACGGAATGCAGAAAACTTGCCCACAAATTCATTTTGTAATTAATGGGAGCTGGACATGCAGCGGCGTCTGTTACCATTACAAGGATGGTCAAAGGTGTGTGGGTGGTAGTGTAGCCCTCCAGAGTGGGTGTTGCAGCTTCCACTGATGTTTGGTCCTGTCGTGAACATATGTGACCACAGTCAGCTCCTCCCACTGAGCGAAGCAGCAGGACCACGCTGGCTGAGCACCCCATTCTCCACCTCGGTGGCCTCCAAGTCCGCCCTGGTCCCCTCCAGATGAGCTCAGCCTTGTCTTTCAGAAACGGTTCAGGCCTCTGGTCCAGCCAGAGGTGTTATCCTCAAAAAGTGCAAGACTTAAAGCTCCATCCGGCACCGCGGTGTCACTTTAAGCAGTCCTGCTGAAAGATTTGTGAGGTTTTCCTTAAGTGTCTTTGCTTCAGCCTGCAGCTCCTAATGGTGCTGTTGCTGAGTGGACACACTGGCAGTCCTGCATGTCTCTCCCTTCCCTTCTTGTTTTCTCTCTCTTTCTCTCTCTGTCTCTCTCTCTCAATTTTGTCCTCCAACATACCCACATACACACACACACACTGAATTCAGCTGTGTGGGGTTCAGCCCAAGCCAGGCACATCCAACAAATTACACTCAACGAAAGCAGTCACCTGACCAGAACCAGCTGCCACACAAATATATGCGCACAGACTTCGGCACACACTCAGGAATCAGGAAACATTTTTTGTTTTTTTTCCGATTTACATACTGCTGCTGCTCTGTCTCTCTCCATTTGTTTCCCAACTACAACAGTGCTTTCAAGTCAGAGTTCTGTAAGCTGTGTTTGGACAATTGCGGTTTTTGCCCTGAAGAACTGCAGATTCTTCAAATCTGAAACTGCTGGGATAAATAATGTGTGCCGTGTTTGTAATGTGTGTTTATCCCTAAGAATGCTTTTGCCACAGTACTGTTGCAGTGGGCAAAGTGTGGAGTTCTGGAGAGGAAGAAAAGCTATTGAACAGAAATTGGAGGGAGAGGAGGGATTGGGTGGCTTTAGAGATGTGATGTTTTAGCCCTGCAGAATCTACATTTGAAATCATTTTAACTTTGCTTGGGCATAAAGATAAGCATTAGAAATTCCATCGCTTCCCTTCAGACATAAGTGAATGACTTTCAGCTCGGATTTTTTTCCCATGTCTCCAGAACATCTGCTCTTGCTTTATTTTTCACGTTCCAATTTCACAGACTGTGGCTTAGCAGAAAGAAAAGAGGAGAATTTTAAGAAGGAAACATTTCTCATTTTGAAATAGCTGTCATCATAATAAAAGCCTTTGATTCCAAGCCAGTTGTCCTCATTGAACTACAAACAGAACAAAATAAAGACTTTTTAAATAAAAAGTTGTATGTGACCCACGTTTTTCATAGATCCAGCCAAAGCTAGAATCTGTTTTTTTAGATAAATGTGTATTTATGTATAAGGGTATCCAAAGTCTAGATCTGTGATAAATTGAAAGATGTATGTTTACAAAAATGTTAAAACTTATGTATCTTTTATATCTACTTTACAGTTTGTGTGTAATTATCGCACAAAATGCCAATAGAATAAAATATTTACTGCTATAACACATAAGTAGAAAATATGTTCATTTTATAAGATGAGGCTAACAAGTTGAGCCTACAAATGTTTTACATTTTTGATCATAACTTTTCCAGTTATGCAAAAAGTGAAAGTAAAGCCAATAAATGTAGAGATTTAAAAGCACAATATTTATGAATACTCTTGGAAGGTCTGTATGTCTCTAGATTAGACAGGAAGAGAGTCCCTCATCTAACTTACAGGAAGAGGTTGAGTCATGTGTTAGTTGGTCAGAAAATACGTGGCTTTCATCTTGGTTTCTGCATTACTATAAAATAACTGAAAAAGAGTTTCATCAGTGAAAATGAAACAAACTGCATACATATCTATATATAGATATATATATATATA
>JAUZNJ010008495.1:0-18132 GCA_034780135.1 Jordanella pulchra
GTTTATATGCATAAAACAAGCAGAACACTATGGTGATAGCCCTACTGCTCCACTTGTGAAAGCAAAATCTGTTGGGCCATCCCCCCTAAATCGTTTAATCCAAGTCTGCGAACAAGTTAAAAGAGCAGAGGTGAATAAAAGCCATTACATACTGTAACATGTATTATCCTTACTCAGCAGCTCAGCTGTGGAAAAGTCACAGTGTGGAACAGAGGATTCTGAGGTGTACAGTGTGCTGAAGTCACCAGCTTTCTGCAGTCAACAGTAACAGACCTGCAAAGATCCTGTGACATTTAGATTAACTGTGTTCAGAGGGCTTCATAATACGGGTTTTCATGGATGAGCAGCTGCACCTAAGCCTCACATCACAAAGGGCAATGCAAACTGTAACATGCAGTGGTGCAAGGCACGCCCAATTGGACCCCTAAGTAGTGAATATTGTTTCTGCACACTTAAAACAAGAACATTTTGATAAGTGTAAAATTTTGTGGAGAATAGAATATTAATGCTACAGGCAATGAAATGGAATATTCTTCTCTCTTTGTAGGAAAGATCGTTGAGTTGCCCCTTGTGTTTACACAGGACTGACAATCTCACAACTACCGCGTTTCCCATGAGGACATAGGCATAGCAGGGTAAAATCCTGACCACTCAGTCACCTGCAGTTGGATTGAACTACATTCCTGTTTCCAGCGCCCATGTGGAAAAATGAATAGCGTTGAGTTAATGAATCTAACTGTGGCGAAAACAATGTCAAATGACGATGTTGAAAATAAGAAACGTTTAATTTCGGTTTTGTACCGTATTCCTGCACCACCGTCGCGCCTCACACACACACACCTCACTTGACTCATCACCGACTGATGTGCTGATGAGTTGAGAGCCTTGAAACAGATACATATAATGTTAAGTTTGATAATTTCTCAGGAAACACATATAGATCCCAGCATGAAGATGCTGCAATATCAATCCTGCACACGTACGAATTCTGTTTTTATAATGAATGGGAAAAGGGGAAAGGGAAGTATGCGTCTAAGTAGTCTGCACATTTGTAGTTTTTTTGTATGGCAGGGTTACTGCTACCCTCCTGAAAGTTGCTTAGTGTTGTTGAAAGTGATAGAGACACCCTCGAGCCATGACAGAGGTGTCATTCAACTAGTCGTAAGTCAAGTTATGGTAACAAAACTTATGAAAATATTTTATGAAGGTTGAAAAGTTACTTAGCGTTGGTTAGAAGCCTTGGAATAAAGAACAGGATTTTATTAAGGTTCGGGTGTGGGTAAAGACAAGGGACATAAAAAGCTGTGAGTAAACAGTGCAAGTTAAACGGAGGCCTTTTCCATTTATCCTATTAATTTCTATATGAAAAAACTAATTGTTGAATATTTTCCACAATTCAAGACAAATCTGCATCCAACTTTTTCAATAACCAAAGGGAAGATGTTACATTTCCAGGTATGCAATAATATACAGGGAAGAGAGTTAAGGTGATGTAGCACATAGTACACCCGTTTTTCTGTTGCTGAGAAACGGTTTATCATAGCTTGTTTATTCTTACAAAAAACCATTGATTTTAAATCATGTGCTTCTCCTTCAAAACCCTTATGATTACTGTTAGAAAATATTTCACATTCTGTTTGTAAAAACCACAGATATCTCCCTTCTCATTATCTTACAGTAAAAAAAATAAACACAGAATGTATTTAAAGCAAACACCTTCATGTAATCTTTGCACGTAGAAAAAAAGGAATGCACTTTTATTGGTGTGGTGTGTCCATGCCAACCAGCGGAGCTGAAAAGTGTTACAGTTAGTGTGTCAAGTAAGAATTATAGCCATGTGTGATGACTGTAATTATAAAGGGGAGAAGGGGGGAAGCTTGCACGCCATTTCTCATAACTTAGATGTGGGGTCATGTCATTCAGTGTCTGATTGGTGTGTCATAGAGTATGAGGTTTGGTTAAATGCTTAATCCTTTGCAATTATATAAGTAAAATATTCTCCTTAATCTTTATTTCATTATCACCATCTCGACTCTGAAGATGTATCTTATAGATGATGGGCTTCTCTTTGATTTTGATAAATGATGGCTGCATGAGCATCATGTGGGTGTTTGAGGTCCCTAAATGAGGCATTTGACATTTCAAGTTCAAATAAGCATGGCTAACTCCTGTGGGGTTTTACTATCATTCTGTCTGCCCATCATCTGTGCTCATTTTTACCCCTCCTGCTTGAATTACTGTCGGCATATCCATCACCAAAATGCATGAAGATCCTCAATAGATGCGGGACAAAAACAAGGGCCTCTAGCATTCCTGATTATCCAGCATAAGTCAAATGAGAGGTCATGCATCCAATCAGGGCTTCATCTACAGACGGACAGATAAAACAGGACGGAATATTTTTTGGAAACACCTGCAAGGGGTAAAAAAAACTCAAAGCATGACTATCTTCACACCAAGGGGGTTATGTGGGGGAAAGAAATCTAAACATTCCCACATTTCAACAAACAGCATGAAGTTATAAAGATGTGCATCTGTTTGTGTGTGTGGAAGAGGTGGTAGGCAGGTTAGAGAGGGGGCAAAGGACCAGAATAATGAAAAGTCTGTTCATCTTTTCTTACTTTGATCATCTTAAAAAGAAAAAGAAAAAAAAGATTTTCTCATTTTACAATTGGGCTGCTGTGCCCCTTCAGGAAACGGACCAAGTCATCCAGCAGAATCTCATTATGATCAAAGAGGTAAGTCAGGTGCAATGCAGTTTTTACTTTTTGTTGTAACACAAATCAGCAATTAGCTCATTCCTTTGCTTTGGCATCATCCTCCTCCTGGTTTAATTTAACTGATGCAAGAGTCTTCCCCCTCCCCTTTCCAGCCGCTGCCACAGACCATTTTTGTTAGGATGCTTTAGCCATGATTATGTGAAACTGACCTTGCAAGTGTTCAAACCCTACAGTGTTTACATGTTTACAAGTATGTGTTTGCAAGATAATGGATAATGATCACTCACTGAATCAAAAATACATGATTGCTGTGAGCTAGTTTTTTTTTTCCTACACGCAGTGCCACGTCGAGTTCGTTTTTTAGTTGCAAGTATCTGAACCAGATTTAGTTTAAAGTACATGTATTATAATTGCTACAACTTTCAATCTTACAAGTGTTTGTTTAGTAAAGAATTGTAAATAAAACAATTATCTGATTACAGCATAAATTTGGCAAAAAGGGTTGATGTTAAATGAGGAATACCAAATTTGATGGCAGTGAGTAAGCAAGGGTTTATGAGGCCAAAATATATATGATAATTTGTTTTGCAAGTAAAAAGAAGCTAAAAGAAATACTATGTAAGAACAGCAGCTTGGAAAGCTAAGAATAGCCTGCACCCACTAGATAAATGTAAAAACATTTGATAAAGAGCCCAGAGAGTCTGACTCCAATTCACTGACTTGCCAAACAAACTCATGAAAAGTGTTTCTGTAACAGGACTAAAGCTCTCTGGCAAAATTTAGGTAAGTTATTTTTGTTGGCACTACCTCCTCCCAACAACTGCGTCACCAACTTATTCTGGTAGGGAATTCTGCGGGAAAATTGTATAAAACAAAGTATGACATTTTCTGTGAAAACGAACAGGGAAATGCGCATGCATTTGACACATTTTCCCTAATACATATATATATTTATATATATAATTTTTAAACAGAGTTATGAAGAATATATAGTTATGGGTGCTTGATTATCTTTTAAAACAAGGAAGACGTAATAATTTAATTATAACCAAGGTTATACCTCAACCTAACAATAGGAACATGGAACTTCTAATAAAAAAGTCATACTTTGGGAGCTTGAAAAAGAATACACACAAACACACATACGTGTACACATCATACATTCACATATGATGAGTTTGATAATAACTAGTTATATTTACTCAGAAGAAACATATTTTTTGTAGTAGTGAATAGCTTGTAGATGTTGTAGCCTGGTGCAGGTGGTGTAGCACTGTTGCCTTTCAGCCAGAAGGTTCTGGGTTTGATCCCTGACACAGGGTATGCAGTTTGTATGGGCTCTCTCTGGGTACTCCGGCTTCCTCCCATAAAATTCACCAAGAGTAACTTAAGCTTCTTGAGATCAGGTAAATATATACAGTAAACAGCAGATCTTCTTTCTAGAGGTTTTGTTATTTCCTAACGTATAAGCATTACCTACTTTACAGTTTTATAAGTTTGTGTTGAAAAAAGTTATTCGGATTTGTGTTTTTTTGTTTGTTTGTTTTTTGCCTGAATCTTTTATTTTGCAAACATGTGATGTATTTCTGTTTATTAATGTTTTTATTTTATGCTTTTCAATAGGAGAATTTGCACATAAGTGTAAATCTGATTCCATCATTTTAATCATAAATTAAGTTGTTACCAGCCAATACTTACTCAATACTTGAGCACTGATCTTTCCAAGTACTTTTTTACTCTAGTAATTTGTTGGATTACTACTTATTACATATTTTTACTTGAGTAAAAGAATATAAAAGTAGTGCTACTCTTAATGGAGTACTCTACCCACCTCTGAATATATGAATAAAGAGTTATAGCCAGGCAAAAATATATATAAACTCTACAAATCTAGCCTGATTTCTTTGCTTCTCAAATTCGACAGGTGGTTGGATCAAAATGTGTGGTATTAATCTTGTTAGAGTGAAAATTTAAAATCAGTTCAGTACCAAACCCGACAAAAAATAACTTTTTACATATTAGTGTTACATATGAGGAAGAGAAACCAAAGGGCACAGATAGGGTAGGTGAGGTATTCTTGTGTGCTGAGCTTATTTGAAGAGTAGTTGTTCTTTTAAGAAGTTACTCTCTGTGCTTCTTAAAGGTCGAGAGGAATGCCTCTGCTCTGACAGTAATTGGTAGCTTGTTCCACCATCATGGAACCACAAATTAAAACAGCCTGGACTGGGACCGCCTTGTGTGTAGGGAATAGCAGGGTAGTACAATGTTCCAGAAGAGAATGTTGGGGTTGAGAAACTCTGCTGATGGCTATGAACAAACAGAGCAAACAGTGATTCTATTGAACATCTTACTTTATTAGGAGATAACCTCATTTTATTTGCCCTAAACATTACTTCTTGATTATTTCTATTCAGATTTTACAAGCACTTTGCACAAAACACCACACACGTCCTAGTGGTTCACCGGTCATTAATATTTGCTCATTTGTCTCAAAAGCATCACAGATGTCTGGGTTGTTGCAAAAATCCACATGAACTGACACTGCAAGGTCCCCCTAGGTGGGAGAAATTCTCCCTATAGATCTAATTTTGAAGATTCAAGCCGAATCTGGCTTGGAGTGTTCAGTTTTGGCAACTGGACATGTAGTTTTCTAGAAGACCCTTTGCCTCTCATCCAAGAGACTGCATCAGTCCTGACTGATGCAGGGGAAAACAGAGATAAATAATTTATCTCTATCTCAACATCATTGACTGATAAAAGTTACAGTAAATTTGTGCCAAGGTAGAGACATTGACACTAAACGCAGTTGATATCTGTTTTATGGCACCATGGCTGACAGAGGTTCTGCCTATTGGCTGGAAAAAAGGTCTGATTGATAACAATCTGTGGCCCTGATGATCATGCTGTGCACAATATTGTGAGGTTTCCATTATCAGCAAGAATTTCTCCATTCATGGTTTTTCTATTTCCTTTCAGTGTCATTTGTTTGCACATTTCAAATGCCATTTTTAGGCACCAATTTAGTTAAGGTTGGTGTTAAAGGAAAGCCTGTCAACAGTATGTTTTTTTAGCTATGTAAAACATTTGGTCATTGTGTTTTCATTTTAATGGTGTGAGTGGTGATCCATTAGCAGGTTTGCTGTTATAAACATTAAGTCACTGCCTAATCAAAAAAGCATATTCGTTGCCTTTCTTCTCCAAACACAGTATGCCATGGAAACAAATAAGTTTAAGACATTAATCATTTTTCACACATGCTTTTCACAAATTGCAGGTGTTGCTACTTTTTTATTTCCATTTAGGAAAAAGTACGGTAAATCTTGACGTTATGTTATCTGAGTCAAACCAAAAGTCCTGGAATTATTAACACCTGTATTTGCTGTAAAAAAAGAAAAAAAAAGAAAAAGAAACATCTGCCAGTGAACAATTTGTTGGCTGGGAAAACTATATTAGTTTGGCCAAGCACCACAACCCAGTCCCCATAATCTTTGATGGTTTGGCTGTGAGCTAGTAGAAGAGTCCCAAGTCCCCAGATGTGAGCTTTGCAATTGGACCCCAACAAGAAGAACATTTGATGAAATTTACAATACTAACTGTACTGAACTAGAAGCCTCTATAATCATAGTTTCTGAGTTTTTTTTATGTTCACATAAAATGTTACTCATGTATTGGGTACCCACATGCTTGGCAAGAAAAAAGCGAAAGAAACAAAGTTTATTTATTTTGAAACTTGCAGTTCTAAAAGCACAGGAGAGGTATGTTATCAAAAATGTAAAACCCAGAATAGAAAGAATGTCAGAAAGGGGGGATAAACAGAACTAAGTTTGGCACAGATGGAAGACCAGCTGGAGTGATCTTACGATAAACAAAAGAAACCCAGGTCTATATACCCTATATGGATGGAAGAAATGACTTAATATAGGTAATATAAAACAGGTGCAACAATCTGAGATCCAAATCAGGGGTGACTCAATGGCAGGATGCAAAACGGATTTTTCTTTTCTCTTGTACAAAAAACCAGGACTAAAATGCATCCAGAACAAAGACTAACTAAACAAAGAAGTAGACAAGCTGCAATGAATAAAATTAAATCAAATAAAACCAGAAGTATAACATAAAACATGAGCAGTATCTTAACATGACAAAATTAATACACACAAGTCACTTTGCTAAACACATTATGGCCTGCTATAGGAATAAACAAGGTCTGTACTGGATTATCAGGCATGCAGAAGAATTTCTTTTATTTTCTTGCACCAACTGCTGCATTGGACACATCCATGTACTCCTTGAACATGCTGTGTATATGTAAAATCAAGCATGGTCTGGCTTTTGTATATCTGGGGAGGGTACCCACTTACCTAGCCACCTTCATTTTATCTTCTAAGCTGGTGCCTAAAGAATCTGATCATATATGAGACACTGTGTTGCTGATTATTTTGATGAGGCTTGAAGGGGACAGCAGTCAAACTGCAGGTCATCACACCAGTGCCAAGCAACTGCCTAGACCCGGCACTAGACCAGAAACAGCTGTCCTGCAACTCATTGGTATGTAGTCTGTTCTGAACCTTTAATTGCTCATTAAAGTATTTTAAGATGATGTTTATGTGATGATGAAATTGGTTAATTAGTTAGGGTGAAACAATTTAAATATTATTTGTTATTGTGTTTCACTGTCTTTTCTTTCTTCGTTCTGTATGTCCATGCATACCACCCTGACGAAGGAGTTAACGACCCATTTGTGTCCGGACAGGACCTTTGTCCTTGGCTCCACCTTTCTCAGACCTCAAGCAGAACAGTTAGGTTATCCTGAGCTATTTTCTGTATTTGTGCTGCCATACGTTTGGGCCGCTAGATCACATAGGGACTACTTCTCCTCATTCTGCTTCGTTCTATCTCTGTTCTCCCATTCTGTAGTATTTGTTAGTTCAAACTCTAACTTTAGGCTCTCTCTGCCTTTTCTCATCGTAGTAGCTTTCCGTGGTCTGTTTCTGTTCATTTTAGACATGCAAGTCATGAACCCGGTTAGTAGATCAGCTTGTACAACAAGGTTCGCATTAGTGTTTTTATACCCACAAATTTTTTGAAGATCATAGCCCTCGATTTAATATTTGTCATTTGAAAATTTATGATACATAACTGGATCTTGGTCAAACAGATCACTGCTGTATTAATACAATTAACTGATTAATTCTTTTGATAGAAACAAAATCCTAAAAATGTGATGCATTTGTATGAATTTGAGGTAGAATTAAACAATAGAATGGATAAAGAATTTATTATTCAGGAAGAAATTTACAAGAGTTTGAAAGGATTTTAGGCAGATGCTGATAAAGAGTTTATATAAACTATTTTTTCTCTTACAATGGTAGTTTAAAAGCAATTGTGATCTCAAAATCAGTATGATGTGTGTAGTAAAGCAGTGATATGATGCTTTACTACAACCTATGATTTCATGTGACTTGGGGGTGAAATAATTACACAGAATTTATACTCTTGAGTTCTGTCACAACAATTACATTGAGTTTCAATAAAGACCATTTAGCTGACATTAATAATAAACAGTCTCTTTGTGTGTGTATGTGTCTGTACACAGTGTAAACTGTGCATGTGCATAAAACACACAGTGGGCAAAATTTCAAGCGAAACCAGACGGGAGCCAATATGATTCCAGGCCATTTGTCTTTGCCAGAAGAAACGATAGAGGGAGCAGTGATAAATTATTTCTCAGCTTGTGATCTTCTTGGTTGCATTCTTTCCTTTCCACAAGCATATGTGACCCTTGTCATTTTTTTATTATTGATATACTGCCTTCCTTTTCCTACATGTTTTATCCGCTTCCAAATGTACGAGTTCCTCACCCTTGTTCATCTGTGGTGGGATGTGTGTGTTGTGTCGTGTGGCCTTTCTTTTTCAGATGCCTCCCAAAGGCCTCCACAAGTAGCAGATGGGTATAACAGGATCAGGGAGTGTTCCTAGTCTTATATCCAAGAACCTGTGATGATGTGACACCCAAGGGAGAACAAAAGGAAAGAGTGATCTCATATCTTTTTCCACACAAATCCATTCCCTTGTTTAAGCTGTGTAAGAGTGGGAAAAGAAAACAGATGCCGAAGCAATTTAATGTGGAGTAAGTTAAGGGTTCGGAAAGAGAGTTCTCTGCGGTGGCTGCCCCATTAAGTCAGACCCACACTGGTCTCACATTAACAGACTTGTCTCCATAAGGCAGATGTAGTGTGCCAGGGCCTGGACAAAGACCAGGCCAAACCAACTTTAAATGGAAACAAAATGGAAAAAGATAACATATTTAAATAGTCAATCTTTTAAACTTTTACTGGAATACAATTAAATGAATTAAATGAATTCTGTACAAATTTACCTTCTTTGAATGATTAAAGAAGGAGACAACATTTCAGAGATCTGTTACAGTAAACCATCCGTAAGTAAACAGAGTTATATACAGACTTCAAAATTGTCTCTTGCAATCAAACACACAAATATGAAAGAAAAATGTAAAATACATACGAAAGAGAATTATACTTACAATGAAATTATTGTACCAAATATACTGTGGCTGTCAGAGTACACAGAGTGCTGTTAAAAAACAGGTTTCCTGCATAGCTGGATCATTACAAAGAATCTGGAGAACTTCATTGCTTCTGAATAGTTTAAATTGGCCAGAATGCTTAAAGCCAAAGTGGCATCAGCAATTCCTATGATAAGTACTACCCAAAAAATGCTGGCATTAAGAACTGAGGTAGAAAGAGGGAGCAGGATGCTTACATCAATACCTTACTTAGCGCAGAAATTGTCACTACCCGAGCTGTACCAGCTCATTGGCGCTTGTGCAACCAGAAATACACCTGGATTAAAATCAGTCCCTTGGTATGAAATTAGACCAAGATTACTTTTTTCTACGAATAATTATGAAAAGCATGCTAAACTACATTTTGTGAAAGGTAAAAATAAAAAAAAAAAATAAAAAAAACATGGTAACATCCTTTTTGTTATAGCATCATCTGTACAAGATCTGTCCTGGAAATGCAGTCAGAGCAATTCTTTTGGCAGTGCATTTTTTTTGGATTTGTAAATAATTAAGGTATAAGTACTATTTTGGTGGGGCTGCAAAGGCTGAGTTTACTCTGAAATTTATCATGTCAAGGGCAACTTTCAATCATATATGCTGCCACCTCTCCTCTCAACTTCAAAGGCAGAAGAGAAGAATTGATGCCATCCAGCATATCAGACTGCAATAGAGGCAGATCGTCACCTGCAGTCTAACGTCCTGTGTTTAAAGGGTTGTATATGAGTTTTATAATACAAACTACAATGCACATCCAGAATGTTTCTAAGAACTTATCACTTAGGCCTGGATAAAGTTCTATCTCTGTTTATTAATAAGCTCTAACATCTCACTGTACCTCCACTGTGCAGTACTTTTTTCCAGCTCCTATCTGTTTTGCTAACTATTACCAATTTCTGCTGGGTGCCCCAGTGAGATGAATGCAATGCAAAGTGATGTTAAACTCACATCTAGTCCACCTTGAATTTCCCACTGAAGTCACATTATGGAAAGATCACATCAGGTAACCTTCCTGATCTCATATGAATCTCACTCAAATGCGACTTAAAAAAGTCAGATACAGGTCAGGTCAGAATTCCCACATGTTCTAAACAGCCTTATCTGATCAGTTGACCCCCCAAAAATTGATTTGGACCCCATTTGCCTGCAGTGTCATTCTATCACAAAACAGGGTAAGTCCCAGCACGGCTGCTACCTAGATTATGTGAAGAACATGTAACCATTTACTTCACTGTCTTGTTTGAATTTAGACTTTACAGCTTAATATCCTAACCTTCTTATTGGTGGAAAAAATGTAGCACACAAAAATTAAAGGTCCCAGCTTAGAAAGGTTGGAAACTGTCCAGTCTAAAAGAGGAGAGGAGAAAGGGAAACGTATATACTGGTTTAAAGCATATGCTCAGCTGACTAGCAGCTTTGCAGAGTTTGAGTGATTATAGATGTCTTATAGTAAGAATTAGAATATACCTGACTAGATGTCAGTAAATCAAAAAAGCTCATTTAATCTTAAAAAAGTGATGACTTACAGAAATGCAACAGCATATACATATGAGTGTATTACTTTTTTGGTCCTTTTGGACTGTTGAAATTTATTTGGAGCTTTTTAAAATGAAACTATTGAGGTTATTCTCTCCTTATTCAATCTTCAGAATTATGCAATTCTACTGCGTGTTTTTTCGTGTCGATGCTAAACAGAAAGTAAATGGTTACTGGTTAGTTTGTTAACTATCAACTTTATTCATTATATAAGTAAGTAAAAATGTATTGAGTAATAAGTTCTTAAATAATCAGTGGAACTATTTGATCTCTCAGATTTAAACTTGGACCCCTACTCCCTGTTGTCCTTGATGCCTTGGTCTGTTCTCTCCTCCCTGATTTGGCTATCAATCAGGTGCCCACATAAGGTCATTTGATCTTTGATGTGAAGCTGTTTGGCGTTGCCTCTGAAGCGTAGGAGCCATGTATGGAGCCTTTGATCGCACTCTGGATGTAAGTGATGGAGTAGTGTTTATGCAGTAGCCGTCTGCAGCCAGCTCCCTTCAAATCCCCGGCAGCTGGTCCCCCACCCTTCCCTTGAAATCCCCTCCTTAATGCTGACACTTGATTTTGGCTTCTCTGACAGATAAATCACAACAAGGACCATGCATAGCTTTCACTGAACTACTCAATCTGCTGTATGCTGTCAAGTTCCCTCGTTCTATGTCTTTCACCACTGAAATATGACGGTCAAACCCTGCGATCAGACAAGTGCTGAAATGTTTTGTTCCCACAGAAAAGCAGCTTGACTTGGAAAATTAATAAAGCCAGGTAGCATTTGGTGGGGGGGGGGGGGGATCTGAAGAGTCTGAATGTAGGCATGTGTGACATTCTTTTTACAAACAGGCTGAGCTATGTTTATTAAGATAAAGAGAGAAACATACATGTTGACAGACGAGAGGGACTTTAATGTGCCATAACAAGTAACAGAAAGTGGCCCTGTGTAAGTAAAAGCTATAGGTCATTACATGAGCCTCTTTAGTATGTGTGTGTGGATGAAAACATAAATCCAAATATGGGCAAGGGTCATACATTAGCATGGACAAACATAAACCACATGTTAAAGGCAGTGAGTGACAGACCTCTGCACAGTTTGAGAGAAAAATAGGTGATTCATACAGATCCCATGTACTGACATTTAGTGCCTTGGGAAAGTTTTCTTCGCCTTTAAGGTTGTACAGTATATTCCTATCCTTACAAGCACAATTTGCAGTACATTTTCATATTTTTTTCAATTTCAATTTAATTTATTTACTTTGAAGCCAAACATTCATGGAGTTGCAACACATTTTTTTCATGGGTAGTATTGCTCAATTATTGCAATGATCAAGAATTAAAAAGCAAGAAGAAGGAAAGTGGGGTTTCTATTGCTACTTTGCTGATGCTACTTCTCCATCTTCTTTTTCCTCATAGCTCCACAAAAGATTTTAAAGTATTTTGTATCTCCTTCTTTTTCTTCTACTTAAATGTGCAGCTCTTACATCACATCCTTTCTTTCTGGTTTTGGTGCACGGCCCCAGCACTTCAACTGAACTGCTCCAAGGTTCAGATAAACCATAAGAACACTAGCAGTAGTAACTTTACCAGAATATGGGTCTTTGGTCTAATTTTAGGGTCATGAATGGGTTCACACTGTGATCTGCTCCATAAACTACTCTGGCAAGGTAATCAGTTTACTTGTTTGAATTTGGATAATTATTCACACCATATACTAACTGTATGTCCATTGAATATGGTGAAATTGTATTTATATTTCTCTTAATTTGTCTTTACAAAATAATTCAAGCTAAGTATGGATGAAGAGCATTCTTTTTTATTGATGTAGATCTGGGCTTTCCGATACCAATTGTGATGCATGATTATGCTTAATTTTTTCAGGGGGGCAACTAAAAAGCATCCCGCCAATGCAGAGAGTATGCTGTATGTCTGCACACATTCAGAAAAGCATAGCGAATGTTTATGTAATGGAGATCATCACCAAATGGCCAAATCATATCATGGCCATGTGGTCATGGATGATCAGTGTAGTATGCACAATACCAAGGGCATAAAATGTATTGTTAAAGTGTCAGACAATGAAAAAGCTCAACCAGAGCCAACCTGATCAGTGCCATAAGAGCAGCAAAGCATTCCTATGGTCAGAAAATCCAGCACTTCTTCCATGACCTGACAAACAGCACATGCAAGTTGAAAGGCATCCAGAACATCGCAGACTACAAGGCTGCTCTTTTACTCTGAGAGGGCAAAACAGACTTTCTCGGCACCCCCACTAATTACTTCAGTTGGTATGAAAGACTCTACACTCCTTTAAGGTAATCCACACCTCACCTAGATGAACAGGCACTCAGACTTGGCACTAACCCTTGTCTTAACAATCCCTTTAAATCTATGGTCAGGCACTTTCTTTGTTTAATTTTTTTATGTTTGCAAAGAAATGCAGTTTTATATTCAAGTTATTCAAGTTTCTTCTGATTATTCGCTGCAGTATTGGTGAAGTTCCCCCATATACCATTCATTCTGCAGCTTCTTTAAAGTTTATCAAGCTGCTATACATAAGGCTTGCTGCTCTGCAGATAGAAACAGGAAAATACAAAACCTAAATTCCCCCTCAGCCCTGGGTCAGGCAGGAAAGTCAAACACAAGCTGAAGTGAAATTTTTCAACTAATCTATCTTGAAGTAATTTTCAGGTTATGGGAATGGAGGCAGAATGTTTTATACCAATCAGTCAAAGAGATGTCATGTCAAGGCCCCCCATGTCTGGGTCAACATGGTGAACAATTTAGCCACAAACCTTATCAGTTGGGCATTAGGGAGGTTTAAATTCATTTTCAAATGAACTGAGCAATTCTTGTTTCATCAAGCACGTACAAGACATAAAAAAACTGATAACCAGAGAGATGGAAACCTTGGTAAGCCTTAGAATATCTGTCCGAGTTATGAGTTTGACCCTTTTCAACTGGAAAATTTCACTGAGGGACAGCTGACCTCGATATTTACTGGTTGTGTTTGTTCAAAAGTGAGTAACTGCAGCTTTTGGACTCTCCTCATGACTTAGTAACAGAGATTAGATGGTTTGCGTGGTTTGCTTGCTTCTCTTTAGTTCGATTTTGAAACAAAGGAAGTTGCAGCCAGGCAGCCGGTAATGTAGAAAAATGCTTGAGTCAAATTTAATTAGCTTAAGTGGATTAAATCCAAAACGAATAAGTGTGTTTCAAACTGCTGTCAACTCGAAAAACCTTCCCTGCTAAAGTTAGCAGGAGATTAAGGCATCTGCAGACAGAAGAAGCTACAGTATCAGCATTCTGTATAACTCAGCAGAGGAGAGGCACTGCATATGGCAAATTGCCACAACTTAATGACCAAATTTATGGTTTGGGGAGTTGCATTTCACTTTGAACTCATATACATTTTCCTGCTTTGACAGAAGATTTGAGAAAACTGTCCTTTCAGCTTGAGTCAAGTATTTCAAAGTCACATTGTTGAAATTCAATTATTTCCTCTGAGAGCTGAAAGAAGTCCAGACAGCCATGTCCCGAACAGAGCAGTTAGAGGTAATATTCCCCACTCCTGATGCTGAGGTTTATCTGAAATAAGAAACCTCTCCCATAAGCAAACACACTGTATCTCAGTGTGGCCGTTTTTCATTAGCCTAATCTCCCAGTGGATCACTCACACTTTCTATGGAGGGAAGATCTAACCTTTACTGAGGCTGTTCAAGAGGGAGAGGTAAATTACATAATGAGATCAAGGGCTGGGGTGTTTGTGTGACCCGGCTTAACGGGCTGTAAGCAGCCATGATCTAAGAGTCATCAGATAGCCTGACAGGTTAAAATGAATGGAGCATTTCTCTAATGTTGAACAGGACCTTCAATACTGTAAGCGTTTCAGATTCAACAAATAATGAATTCTTCCTCTAAGGAGCTGTGAAAATAAATGCCCAGTTACATTGAAAAAGAGAAAAATGGTGGTCCGTCCACACATCTTTCTCAGTCTTCTTCATGCCAGAAAGTAAAACCAAGAGGGAACGTTTTGGGTTTCGTGGGTTTTTTTTGCGTCTGCATTTTTTTAGCCTGTTCCACTATAATTAAAGCATTCATGCCAACTTTTTTTTTTTTTTATCTTTACACGAAAGTCACTTAGAACCACCTAGCGACAACTTGTAGAACTCTTATGTGCTTGAAATGCATCGGTCTTTTTTTATTTTCCATTCATCCCCTCCCCCCCATCATCATTTCCACTGGTTCTTCACATCGTCTTCCATTGTCAGTCTGCCCACTAGGCCAGTGTTTCTGGATGTCAGCCATGAAGAGGCCATATTCTGGCTCCAGTGGTGTGAGCTGAAAAATCCCTGCTTGAACTCATCCGACCCAGAGACCTAATGTGTACTCAGCTTCTGGCTGGTGGTAGAATTGAATCCCAGCACTGATTGATTGAGGTCTGTTAAAAATTGGCCCCAATCACAGACACATATTAAACACACATGGGTTTTTTCAGTCCTCGGTCATACCTCATTTCTTTAAATTTTGAGTTCAAGGAGCCAGGCCTTCTTGTTATCATTCAGAATGGTCTTAATCTGAAGTACTTCGGTACATCTGAAGGTCTCTTGAAGATTTTCCTCCTTTTGCTCAGTTTTATTGTTAAGCTTGGTTTCTTAACAAAAAACATAAAAATTGCTGAGACAATCTTTTTAATGCCAGTCTATACCTAGATAGGTATTATTAAAAGAATACTTAATTAGGCCTAAGAAGGTGGTTGGTGATGAAAATATTTTTTTGGCTCCTGAAAGACTATTCCCTGGAGATTTATCATCTTAAAGTATGCAATAATTAATCCGTTTCTTTTTTTACCTTGACACATTCATTGTCTTCCAATTATCAGCTTCTATTCTTTTAAGAGTCGGTAAATAACTGAAAAAGCAGATAAGACTAAAGAAAAACTGTGGGGAAAAAAATATTAACAGAAATGTGCTTTTGCCATGATAATTAATATCAGAGAGTTAGTTTTGGGACATCTAAAGAGTATTGTACCAACTATAAACTCTAAAATATGAAGTACATGTTGCTGCTTCTTTTTTGTAAGTTTCAAGCTTGAAATTTTACAGTTCAAGATCTTGCATTTTAAAAAACAGAATTGTAAGGCATAAGTAGAAATCTATCAAGGCATGGCTTCCACCTAAACTTATAGGCCAAAAGTCGCATGGTTTTCTCTGGCAGAGCTGCAGAGATCCACTTGTCAGGTTAAAGAAGATGTTGATAGAAGAGTAACTCATCCTAAACTGCAAAAATATGTCATTTATGTGAGGAGTGGCAAGAGGCGACCATGGTTTGGAGAAGTCATGTTTGTGTTCTGCCACAAGGTATGTAGGGAACACAGCAAGCATATGGAAAATATACTATAAAACACTCAGCCAAGCACTGGCCGTTGACCTGTGCATATCATCCCAACTCTGTAAAATGGCTGGCCAGTTTTAATGAGAAGATGGGTGTGCAGTAGGGAAGATTAGCACAATACTGGATGATAACCTGATAAAGAATATCTATATTCAGAGCTGCAATTGAATGGTTTATAACGTATTAAGCTTTCAGGAAGTAAAGTAGAAATCTAAATACAACTGATACTTATACAAAGGTATAAAAATGTAGATTTGTAAGCACTCTTTAAATATAACTGAGCTTGGGCTACTTTAAAATGAGCTAAAAACTAAGTCAAAAAATATTTGTTGATCTATATAACGTTTCATAGCAATTAAAAACACATATGTGTTGTAAATTTACAAAATATTAATAACATAAGATGTACTTTTGTGATTTACTCTAATAAATATATACTTGACAAGATCTGTATATCTAGGCTATAAAATGGCATTAATGATGAACATTTGGGATTGGTACAAGTCACGAATACTGCCCAAGTGGAAAACTGTGACTCACAAAAACATTTCAGTGACATATATGAAACCGAGGTTGACCATTCTGAAGCATTAATGTTCCTCAAATTTAAAGAACTAGTGGCAAACTTTTCCTCGGAACATTAAAAATTTAAAGGGTCCACAGAGTAAAGTTCAACCCCAAAACTTTTGTCCAGACCTCTGCAAACTCGTCATGCCACTTAGCCTGTTTCACTCAGTCTGTAAGAATGCCTGCAGAGACAAGGAAACCATAAAACCTAAAGGGTTTTTCTTCCTTTCCTCCAACAAATTTTTCTATAAGCTGGGTTTTTTTAGCTCTCTGAGCCAGCAGCAGCAGCCTGATGGAAAGGGCCACCTGAATAAACCCAGTGTGGAACCAAGCAACCGGGACAAGCAAAGCCTGGTCAGATTTATGAGCCTCCACCAGTCTTTTCCCACAAAGAGGCCCCTCTCCAGAGCTTCTGGATGTATTATATCTAGTCTAGAGCTTTTTTGTCACCTCATCCTACCTCTCCCTTCTCACTCTTTTTCCTGTTTCACATTCCTTTTTCTTCTCTTCATCCCTATCTATCATCCACCTTTCTCCTTTGCTCAGTTTTTCTTCCTGCCCCTCCTTTTTCTCTCAGACATCTTGGCCAGCTGCTTATCCAGACAGGGTGTCTGCAGCTGTCTGTGCAAAAGCTGAGTTGCAGCTTCAGAGGTGGGTCACGTAGCCTGCAGCACAGAGCTCTTTCCCAACACCTCTGTCTCCTTTCTTTGGACCATCCATCATGACCTGTGCATGACACCAACACAATAACTACATGCTTTGTGTTGAACCACCCACATGCACACCACATTTATGCAGGATAGGTGCGAGAACAATTAAAATATCCAGAGTAGAACCCTATAAAACACACACAAAAAAGTGCATTTTGTATGTTTGGTCTACTATAAAATTTGAAAAAGCTTTGAGTGTGTAACATTTACAGACCAATAAACACAAATAAAGAATGGTGCTCTGAGCCTTTTTCCCACTTTTTCTCCCCTCTATATAGAGAAAGCGAAGCTTTGGCAAGATCTCCAAAACTTCCAAAATAAATCAGTAAAACAAAAATGTGGCAAGAGTAAGGTAAACTTCATTTACAGCCCATGAGAAAAGTGGTAGTAAATAAATGAAGTGTGTAAAAACTGAGCTTTGCTTTCCTGTAGATATTCCAAAGATTAATCCACCGCTTACATACTTTTCTGATGTTGTATTCTGCCTTTTCGTCCAAGTGGATTTTAAATAAAAGACACGAACAAACTTCAGCTTTTTTGGGCAAAGTAGGTTGATACAGTTGTGGTCAAAAGTTTACATACACTTGTAAAAAACATAATGTGCTAGGCGCTTTTGGTAGCCATC
>JAUZNJ010008506.1:0-43897 GCA_034780135.1 Jordanella pulchra
GTCTCCAGAATTCAACCACCAACTTCATTTTATGGACACAACGAGCACCAAAGCACAATTTATGTAGACATAGCAACATGGTAAAAAACAAAAGCATAGCTGCAGCTCTGACTATATACGCTTGCAGCTCTGCAGAAGTCATGTTATAAGTCCAATCTTCAATTGTTTATATTCCATTTGTCCGTAACGGTCCAGAGATGAAAAATAATCCAGCATAGTCGCAATAAAAACAGTCCATGAAAGAAAAAAGTCATATAATATCCCTTTTTTTGACATATGAAAAGTTAGCTCTCAAAGCTAAGGCAAACTCCAGTCCCGCTACTATTGGTTGAGCCCACGTGGGTTGTTTACTGTTGTAGCCAATGAAATCGCCTTTCCAAGAGGCCAAGCAATGCTAATTTGAATAAAGTATCGGTGTAATCTAACGCATGCGTAACAGCGAACGGAACGTCATAACAACGCGCCGAGATTTTTTGTAGTTCAAACGCTGATAATTTCCACAATGCCTACGGTAAGAAATATATGTTTCAAAACTATTTTGTGGTCATCAAAGTACTTTAGTGTGATTTTATGGGTCAAATATTGGAGTAAAGGCATTTGGTACATTTGGAGAGGTTTGGAGACGTTGGTGGAATCAGAAGTTAAAAGTCCCATAACTCTGACATTGCTATATTTTATGAATAAACCATGTTGGGGGCTATTTTATTTACTTTTGCTGCAGGATTCTTCTTTTATGGTTCAAAGAAAACAACCAGTTGTCATTCAACAAAACTTGTGCACAACAATCTTGAAGTGTGTGTTTTCTGATCCACTCATTACATTAGATTACTAATCTATGAAAGATTAGCCCTTAAAAACAAATTAGCCAGTGTCTGCTAGTCTTAGCTCTTTGTCTAAATAGTTTACTGTTGTTTGTGTCGTGTGTGTGGCCTAGAGTAACTAAAGCTTTAGTAAACTTTTTTTTTTTGTTATTCCATGAGAAATAATCACTTATCTAATTGTTATGATTTCTTAAAAGGCAAATCATTTAATAAAATATTATTTAACCATATACATTTTTACTGGCCTCTTGGATTTACTTTGTGAATTGGTTTGAACACACCAACTGCTCTGAATTAGTTTTAAAAACGAATTTGAGCTCATTTAGAATACTTAGAGATAGACATAAAACCCATAATGAGCTGTGATATCATTCCATCATTTTATTTGTCAGTATTTTCATGTGCTATGTGTACATAATAGTTATTTGTTTAAGTTGAGTTTCACTAATTTAACAGTTTTTTTTACGGCACTAGTGGCTCTTTTTTCTGACAGTAGGCTGACAGGAAAGGGGGTATGAGAGAGGGGGAGAGACATGCGGGAAAGGACCACAAGCCGGATTCGAACCTGGGTCGCCTGCGTCGAGGACTAAGGCCTCCATACATGGGTCGTGCGCGCCAACCCCTGCGCCACCTGCACACCCTAATTTAACAGTTTTTAATTGAAATATTAGTTAGTAACAGTTAGACCTGGAGTTTAATTAGTTGTGTTACTTATTTATTATATTTTAAATGAAAGTTGTTAATTTTTTCCATATGTATGCAGAGTAAAATGTCTGAAACTGATTTTAGCTTGAATTACACCTTCTTCTGTCATAACACAGCCAGTTGGTCATAGGTCCACAGTACAGCACATGAAATTCCAAAGGTTATTTGATCAACTCTTATGAAAATATAAAATAAATGCATACAATTGTGCAAGATTGGGTGGATGTTGTATAAAACTTTTTATACTGAAAAATGTTTAATTGAAAACTTAGGTGTGTGAACCATCTGACTATCAGGCTGTTGATTGCCACTGTTTTATTGTTTATTGGCAATATTTATTTATTTAGTTAGTTAGTTTATCGGCAGAAATAAACAGAGGAAACTAAATTTTGTTTAGGGTCCCATGGAGTCTTGGGCCGGCCCTGGTTCTTGGCGTTCTTTGAATCAAACATCAGCTTCAGCCCATATGTTCTGCACAAGGCTCACAAACACTCTGGAATTTGGCCAATCCATGCTGCCAGATAATAATAATAATAAAAAAAAATTAAAACCGAAAACTAAACACCGATGGCCTTCCAGCGACATTAAAAGAGCGATAATGAAAAAAGAAAGAAACAAACATCTGAGGCGACATAATTATCTGTCCGCTGCAGATGTGCAGTGATTTCCCCTGTGGGATTGTTAATGGTAATCGGATTAGCTGAGGCATTAATACGTTCCCTCAGGCAGCAGCAAAGACGCAGGCATGTGAATATTAGCGCTCACTGGGTTTGAGTCAGTACAGGGACACGGAGGAACTAACTAAGGAGCTGTAGCCCGGATCTTCACCTTCCAGCCGACTGAACAGAAACCTCTGACTCAATCAGAGAGCCTCATGGCTGACTCAGCTTCTCAAGGGGGAAGGGCGTACTTGGCAAATAATGAATGCTGACGTTTTAATCTTACTTTCAGACCAGGTGTTCACATTCTAATGTTCATAGACCTTTTAGCTTCTCACGACGAAACCTTTTTTTAAAATGGAGATAAAAGCTGATAAAAAGATTGCAACTTGGACAGGTACTGTGCAACATGCTGACGCACATTTGAGTCCACAGGGATACAAGAGGTTGCAGGAAAACTGAGTAAAATACTCCTGAGAAAATAGGAGAGAGATGATGGCTCCTTTTAGATTCAGCTTCCAAAGAGCAGCTGTGTTTAAATGATGTGTTAGTTTAAGGCAGGTCTTGTTTGTGTTGAGAAGGACAAAACAAATACAATTCTCCCTCAAAACTAAGGTTTATGTAAATAAACAAAACATGTGACTTGTTTACATAATTCACCTTTAATAAAGAATTTCAAGCAGTCATGATTTTATGTTTGAGTAGTTGCACTCTATGAAACTGAAATATACCACAAAACTTTTAAATTGGGCCAACAAGGTGTTGCTTTTTGTCCACTTCATGTCACCAGTCAAGTTCTATTTAAGAGGTTTATTGAATCTATAGAAGTGGCAGTAATTGGACTTTGCTGTTGGAATGGGATTGCTGTTGAATTAATGAGTCAATGCTATTAGCTGGCTTTCCTTAGATAGAAAACTTAACTAATCTGACTGTGTGTTTTGATTGAATTGCCTCTGTAAAGTGCCTTGAGATGACAGGTGTTGTGAATTGGAGCTATATAAATAAACTGAATTTACTTGAATTGAATGAGAAGAAAAAAATATGATTAATCACAGTTAATTGTTGGCAGGTATTGTGGGTGTTACATTTTCACTTACGGCCAAGTTGGTTTGGATTGTTTTTTTTTTGTTTGTTTCTCTCCTTTTCAGAATCTCTTTGCTTCAGATTAAAGTTATTTGATTATCCGAGACACTTATTTTTTACTATATATCATTTTATTAAATGATTTAGATTCCCATCTTTGATTTGGTTTTTGTCAATAAGTTTACTAAAATCCAAGAAATTATCCCTAATATGTGACCTGAAATAACCACATACACAAGTCCACTAAACTGTGAATTAAACCAAATACAAAAATACGTAAAAAGACTGGAAGAAAAATGCAAAATTCCAAAAAATGAAACAGATATACTTTAAACTCAGAGTTTAATTTAACCAATTAAGATGTAAATTCAATATAAAACAATCATTAGGTCTAACATTAGCGGAATGAGGCACTGAAATAATAATTACCTAGAACAAGAGCACAGTCTTTGTCCTCAATCTTCATCTGGTCCTCAGGTCTCCCCATGCTGCTCAAAAATTCACCACCTAAGCTGTTCTAGTGATGCACTTTGCATTAGGAGACTTTCTGGGAAATGTCTGGCCCTCGATTTTTGGATAGGTTTCTCTTAACATCAGCTTGCATAAAGAGTAAGATCAGTTTCTGCCCTCCTTCGCTTCTTAAACCTCCCATTAAAAATCGATGTTAAGTGCCGGGCATAAAGGGTGCAGGGGCAAAGGGATCAGACAATCTTCTGACTGTGTATATATATGTGACTGTACAAGTGAAACATCTAATAGACATAGACCTTTAGAAGCCGATTAAGTTTAAATCTCTTTTACTGAAACCTGAACAGGCTTAGGTGTTTCTTCTGATTGGTTATCTCTTTTGTGAGTGCAATAAGTTTTTTATTTAAGACTCTAAGTAACATTGCATCAGATAGTCTAATAGTTGCAAGATAAAGTAATTGTGCATGCAAAAAACAAACTTTTGCAGAAGATTAGGTTTTTCAACTGCCAAAAGATATGGATAATTTATCACGGTACACATTTATTTCATTTTATTAAGAGGAAGAAATTATTTAGATCTGGATTTAGTTATATACCAAACTCCACTTCTTCTGACCTCCCTTGTTTCTTGTCTTTCATTACTGGACATACCAGTTAATCCAGGTGTGTCTGACCTATGTCGCCATGGTTACTGAGATCTGGTGACCTGGATCTTCCGGGCTACGTTCACACTGCAGCCTGAAGTGAGCCAAATCCGATTTCTTTGCCTGTATGGGAGCAGTATCTGATCTTTTAATGACAGCCCGAACAACACAGAGCAAACTCACCTGTGACATCACTGCATCCTTGACTGCGCATGCAGGACACTTCAGTTTTATGAATGCAGTTCACACAGGCGATCATATACTAGTCGCACATATTTGTAGAAAAATTGAGCATTAAGGTCTGCAGTGTGAACGTAGCCTAAGTGACCTTAAATCTGATAAGTAGTTGGTCGTTACCATTGCAGTCTGTGTCTAAACGGTCAGGTTGGTTTCATCCAACTTCATTAATACTCAACAACGGTCACTATTCTGCATCTTGCATCTCAGAAGCAGGAAAGAAAAAATAGAACCATGGCGATAATGTGGAGAGCAGTCTTTCCTTTTGGTTTTCTTATAAGGATTGTTTTTTTAATGCCTGGCTAAGATTGGGAAATAAATGAAAGACTGTAAGATGAGCTCCAGCACTACCATCCATGTTTACGTCCTTAAACTCAGAGCACGCTCCCTACTTGTGACATCATTGCGTCATTACTGCGCATGCGAGACAGTTGCGCTGTATGAATACAGTTCAATGGGTAGATCATGTACAAGTCCTCTATGTTCGGAAATGTGAACGACTACGCAAAGCAATCAGATCTCATTAAACTGAGAGGAACTGAGCATTAAGGCCTGCATAGCCTTAAATGTGTCTCTGTTTCAACTCAGCAAAGTCAACTAATCAGGTCATCTGTAGGGATTGACTAGATTCTGAGGCAATAACTCAGCCAGGTGTGATGGACAAGTGACTCATATAAACATTTCAGGACATTAGAGTTCAAGGACTGGAGTTTAAGACCCTACTTTAAAAGAAAGAGGCAAAACTAATGATTAAAAACAACTTATTTTGGCTGACACCACTCTTATAGGGTAGAACTGAACCATCAATGTATGGTTGATTCTTTGGTTCTTTAATTTTAAAATAAAAAAAGAACAAAATGAATAGTGAGCTTTTGTTTTTTGTTGATTTTTTGCATTAAAATTAGATTAGAAAAACAAAAAACAACGCCTGAAAGAAATACATCCTATATATTTTAGTAGTGCAACATTTTAGATGTTCTGTTGGAACCAGAAATCAGTGCTAGAAAGACGACTGTCATAGATGCTTATCTTATTTAGATCTTGTTAATAAAATATATATCTGTTTCAATGTTAAATGGAACCAGTTCAGTGCTACAAATCAGTGCCCTCTCTGATTTCTAGCTGCTGTTACCCTGGTAACCACAGAGTGTTCACCTCATCTCTAGGCTTCAGAGTAAAAGCATACATTTAACATTGTAAACGTTGCAGAGGGCTGTTTCTTTGTAAGTTGTGCTACATGCAGAAGCATCTGAACAAAGAAATGTGGAGTTTCATAATGAGGCAAAGCACTGATGGTTTCATAGTCTGTTTTTTGCACACTCAGCAGGTTGTGTAATTTAATGATTTCTACAGTCTACCCACCAAAGCAACAACCATCGTTTACCAAAAAGTGATGATCTGTCAAAAACTGATCAGATCTGTTGCTGTCTAACTGCTTTTTCTATCCTACATGTTTTTAAAAATATTTTAACTGTTACCCTGTTTAATTATCTGAACACTATTTTATTTTTACTTCCCTTATTTTTTCCTACATTCAACCTTCTCAAATCTTTGGGACAACACTGGTCACTATAACTTATAACAACAGAAAAATATTTTGTTTTGGATTTAGATTGCTAAATAAAACATTAAAAACAGGAGATCTTTTATTAGCTAAAAATTAAGTTTCTGCATTTAAGATTTAAAAAAAACAAACAAAAAAAACAGAGGTGAAAGGCAAACCATACACAGATTTAAAACATAGTGCTTGCTTAATTTCACCTTTTCCTATTTTCTCTTGCCTACTAATCTATCACCTAAATACAGTTTAATGGAAACCAAAACTAATCAACATGTTATGAATGACTTAAAGAGATCTCTTGAGTAAGTTCCTTTTCCCTCTCCTCTATTTAATATCAACATGTACAGGGAGCTCATGTTTTCTTTTTGCTGTTAGCTGACCACACTTTGAAAGTGTGTCAAAGCAACACACTTATTTCAACCAGCATTTTTAAACAAACAATACATATATTTATTGTCTTAGGTTACAGAAGTGAAGCTCCATAAGAGAAAGAAAAATTAATTGTACCGTGTGAAAACTTTTCAGGTTCTCAACAGGTGGTGCCAACATTGTTAGAGATACATATATGCCAGAACAGGATGAATAAAAGTCCAGCAATGAGTTCTACAAATGATGTCCTCTGGGAACCTCTAAAGAGAAGCATTTAGTGGATATCCTGAGTAATGACCCTCCTTCCAGGCGACAGATCTCCTGATTGTGTCTGTAAGGCAGAAATTAGTCGGTCTTCAAAAGAAACTCACTTAAGTCTCTTGTTTTATGGAATCCTTTTGTTTCTATCATCATTTTTTGTCATTCTGACAAACTTTTTCACCGCAACAGATTGAAGCAATGGCCTTATTACTGCAGATGACCCTTAAGTCTACCTGACCACCCCACCCAGCGTTGGGCAAGTTTTTACAAAAAGTAACTAGTTATCATTACTAGTTACTTTTCCAAAAAAGTAACTAAGTTACTGATCAGTGAAAATAACTCTTTACTAGCCAAAGTAACTATGCAGTTACTTTTTATGATCTAAAGTATTTTCATAGTAATGTACTGTAGCTGAATCATCTTCACTCATCATCTTGAACATAGCTGCCTTACATCCTTGTCTTTCTCGACTTGACAACCTGCATGACCCTCTCTGATAGGGAGGAGGAGGAGTAGTGGTGATGATTGGAAGGGGGGGGGGGTCAATAACTTTTTATGTGATGTTCCGATTTGAAACCCTAGGTGTCATAAATAATTATTTTTCTTTCCACTTATATCCGCACCAATAAAAAAAGTGATTAAAATGGAAAATACAAAATTTCACAGGATATAAACGATCATACACAAATTTATCTCTAGCTGTTAATAGGGTGTTGCTAAAATAAGGCACAGAAGGACATGAAAGGGGGTTCCTGATGTGCTCTTTCAATAACTTATCTTCTCACCCAAATCACACTTCATTTCAACACCTACCAGCTGGCTCGCATACTGTATAGTTTCAGGGACTGGGGAGGGTCCCTAGTGATCAACACAGCTGTGGTGCAACAAGCTGGTACCCAGGTTTGTTAATCACTGCTAACAATTTTGCAAAAAAAAAAAAAAAAACTTTTCTAAAGAAAATTGTTGATTTGGCTGGTTTCATAGCTAAAATATTGTTTGGAAAAAAAATCTGTTGTTTCAGCTCAATAACTTGTTCTCTGAGATAAAAAAAAAAAAAAAAAATAACTTGCATAGAGGCACAGATTTTCTTCCAAACTTTCATGAATTGGGCATATTCATTATAAAACTTTAAAATATTAAAAAACTCCAAAGACAAATAGCATAATAACACCACAGAATTTAGTTGTAGTATTCATGATTCTTTTATGTGAAGGTTTGAGTATGAGTGTGTTTCTAAAAACTTGAATTCTTTGGAGGAATTTGCAGTGCATGGGAATAAATTCACCAACCGAGACCAAGGAGTTCTGTCTTGGCCTTGACCTGTCTCGGTCTTGATACTCCATGATCTTGTTTGGGGTGGTCTTGACTGCAACTCTACTTGTCGCACAATGGATGAAAATGGTTTCTCTCTTGTTTCATGTTACAGCACAAGCTAAATTAAATCACAAAGTTCTTGGTTTACTGGTCCATCTAAGTTCTAACCTTGAGACATCAATTAAGATCAAAACAACAAGAACAATTAAAATAAGCATATAATAATAACATAATTAAAATAAGCTATCTCTTTAGGGAACATTTGAACTGGTCTGAAAGCATTTTTTGTTCCATCTTACTTCCTGTAGCAGCTAGATTTGTTGCTAGGCACACACTAATGGTAGCTATAGTATAAACCAGGGTCTTCAGTCTTGGTCATCAGAACCCTTGTTCTGCATGTATTAGATGCCACCCTGCCTCCACACCTTACTAAAATAAATGTATCATTAACAGTCCTCTGCAGCTCTAAGAGGGCAATGCAATCAGTTGATTGGAATGAGAGGTTAAATACCTCAGGTATAAATGGTGAACAGTAGGCAACAAAGGTTCCCGAGGTTTATTTTTCTATTTCTGTTTTCCTTTGCAGCATTACAGCTGATACAATTTTTCTTAATTCTATAATCAAAACACAAAAGGATTATAATTAAAAACATTTTGAATTTTCTTACAGTCCTTAGGAACAAATTATCTCTTTCCAAGTTTAGACATTCTAAGAAACATCACCATTGTTAGATTACTTTGAGTACTGTCTTCTCAGGACTAACAGCTTTTTATGTAGTTTCCACACTTCATTATTGCCAGCTGCATAACTTCTCAAATTGTTCTAGTTGTGACATAAGTAATGATGATAATTTTAAACAATAGAACCATGTTCATGCAGGTTTTCTTTGCAAACTGTAAGGGCTACAGCCCCCCCTATGAACCAGTTAAGCAAGCACATATGATGCCCCCTGCCATTCTTGCTGCAAATGTTTTGAGACCACCACTTCTCATTCTCTATGGACCCCACAGCAGAGGCCACATTGGGAAGATCTCCTGAATGGTTGCCCTTGCAGGCTGGGAACTACAGGCTTTAGATTATTCAAAGGTAAGTAGATCTGCAGGCTACCCAAAGAACTAAATTGCTATTAAACAGACTTGCTGCAACATTCTCAGGACCATCTGAATGAGAGGCCAGAAAGTTCCATACTAGAGGAACCATGAGGCCTCCATAAAAAAAGGGCACAGCTCACCTCCCTAACTAGCCTATTCAGTCACAGTACCACAGAGAACATGACGAACTTTCCTGAACATCGGAGATGCCTCGCCTTTCCAAAACAGAGATCAACAAAGGTATCAAGTCAGACAAAAAACAGGGAAAGAATTTGCAACAATTCAGGTTTTCGTTGATTTATGATTATTTATTATGGCATATACTATGTTTCAAAAGCGGATCAGAGGAATTTAATAGTGACCACATGCTACCTACTGTAACCCGATGCTAACATGTTTTGAGTTGTTGTCTATATAGTTATGATAAACGCTATTTCAATAAAGACTTAAATACTAATGTGACATTCATGTTTATGCGTTTTCTGAACCACTTATTTCATTTCATTACTAAAATATGACTGAAGAGTCCTTTAAAACGAGTTCCCTTGTGTCTGCTAGCTATTAGTTCCTTTGTTTTCAATCAAAGCCTAGTTAAACGTGCTAAAGGGTTCCTACCCAAATCTTTTTTCCTGGGAACAAACACAGAAGATTAAGAATTGATCATTTGCACGATTACTGATTTTTGAGTCAGCAAATCCTTTTACAAAATGTGATTGAACTAAAGTTTTATTTACCTCTTAAATTTGTAATTTTAATTGCTTTGAAAACATCCCAATTGCTCTACATTACTTCATCTAATTTGGCCACCTTCAAAACTCTTCAATATAAACTTTGATTCTCAAGCATAAAATAAATGCTCAACCATGATATCATTGCATTATTTTATTAACAGTTTTCAAACATTTTCTCTTGCTTTTTTCTTCTATGTGTACATAATAGCTACTAATTTTAACTAAAATTGTTTGACCTGGAGTCAAATTTCTTGTTAACTATTATGTTTTGAATGGAATTTGTTGTGAAAGTTTGACTATTAACAATTTAATCTGTTGTAAATCCAATAGGGCGTGTTTTCATAGAACAACACATGACAGTCTAATGGTTATCTGATTAGATATTAAATCACATAAAATCTCAATATTCGTGTCTCTTAATTACTGCCTGTAATAGTCTCTGTTGGGTTCAAAATGTGCCAGCCCTCTAGGTAACAGTGACCTTACCGTAAGTGCGACCCTCAACTAAGGCCATAATTACAGCAATAATATAAACAGAACTACCGTTAGAGCCAAACACAAACAAAGCCCGAAAGGTTTCATGTGAAAATAGGAAGACACCCAAATATATCTGAAAGCACCTCAGAGAATATCACCAAGTGTTTTGTGCCATGATGCTTTAGATAATTAGCTTTTGCTCTAAGGCAAAAAAAAAGATATTTAATAATATAACACTTCAAGAAGGACGCCAATGGATTCTTTTAAGCATAATCATGCTATTAGGAATGGAGCATAAGAGAAGCAGCAATGTTTAATAGAGTTGTAAGATGTAGACAGTAAAAACGTTGACATACATGACATATGAAAGGTTCACAGACTAATTTGGCTTCCTGTGAAGGTCATTGTCTCACAATATTGATCACAAAGATGTCAGACCTCTATCTCCATGGCATGTAATCAGTATACCTCTTTCATGAAGGTAAAAATACTCCTCTGTCCTCAGTCTGGATGTTTATTATTTCTGGAGTAATAGTTTCTAACTTTGGTAAACCATATTCAGCCAGTCAATCAGTGTGAATATTGAAAATTATGGTCTGAATGGAGTTATTGTCTCTCTTGGCAGTTGAGCATGACGAGCAGAAGAGCAACTTCACAATGGAGCACTTATTGAAATAAAATGCCAAAATAAAAAAAACTATGTATCCATGAGTCATCTGTCAGTGATGCATGCAAACACATTGCTTTTTGTTTGCAATAACAGCTAAAATAGATTAGCCAGCAACAGTCAAAGGAACAGACAGTGCTGAATTTCAGCCTTCTGTCATCACAGTTCCTTTCAAAACTGTTACCAGCTAAAAGAAAGGGGTATTACTTCAAGACATTTATAGTGTCTGTCTCCATCTGACAAAAAATGGGATACTGCAGCCCTGGGAATTATTCTGTCATAACAAAGATTTCATGCTAGTTTAATGTTTTGACATGAAAAAGACTGCTTTCTGGTTCGCCCTTGCTCCTGGAACCAAATGGACCCGGTTTATGTGGTCATCATCTCCCACTCATTACTTTCTTTCCCATAAGCACCTCCAGTGTGATTGAGAGGGAAGGAATGTCACTAAGGATAGGTGGGATCTTGTAATAGCAATTGATCCATTTTTATATGAAAGCTGACACTCCCTGCCACATGGGAAGGCCCGCTTTTTGGAGGGAGGTAATGGTTTCTTCTCCTGCTGTTCCCTGAGGTGGGCTGAGTGTAAATTACATCCAGCTTGGCCTGTGCTCAAGGCAAGACTGGAGCCGAGTCACACCCGCCTCTCACAATTCCCCTCCCTCCTCATCACTGCTTAGATTCTGAGATATTTTCATCGTGCCAGGACACAGTGAGACATATCAGGCGGAGCAGCAGGGCTACGTTTGCCATTGCTATCTTTGTTTTTTCTTCTAATCTCCTATTTTCTCATTTGCTCTGGTCAAGTTAAATAACAATGCAACTTCACCTTCCAAGTAGTTATTGTGTTTTGCAACTCTCTGGGAGGGGAGGGATGTGAAGCATAAAGTGAAGACAAAAAAAAAAAAACCCAGATAATTACATCAGATTGAAAGTGTCATGAAAGTGTCAGAGCAGCTTGAATGAAAGCCTGATGAATAGTTGACAGTCTGTGTTTCCATCCTGTCAAATCAGGATACATTATCTTCTGCCCACACTGTTGCAGCTTAAACCTATGCAAACTGGGGTTTGCATAGGTTTAAGCTGCTGAAAGACCAACAGAAGACCAAATTTCAGACTTCTAGAAGAGTTTACCAAATTTCTATTGTGAATTTCCTTTGTTGTTTTATATACAATAACAGAGTGTCTTTAATAAGAGGCTTCTTCAGATCCAGTGCAAGACAGACCGATACAGAAGATCCTTCCTGCCTACAGCTATCAACACCCACAACAACTGGTAAAGAGAAAACTAAATATTAGTTACTGCAACATTTAATTTCCCATTGGAACCGATAAAGTATTTTGAATAGAACTGAACTGAATTAATGACACCATGTGCTCTAACAATGTTCCCAAGGCTTTCTATATATCCCTCTGTTATAGTCTCTTAGAGTTTAACTAAACTAAAATCCTAAACAAATCAAATCAAAGCATTTGCTTCCAGGTAAAGTCCCAGAAGAGTTTAGAAATATCCTTAAACGTGTACTTATAATTCTGTACACAAAGCACAGGTTGCTTTAACAAAAAGCCGAGTTGAAATGTTGAAAGCTTAGACATGGTAACCCCAAGATGGCAGTCATTGCTGCAGTGCTACGAATCTACTGACTGGGTGTACCGACAAAAAACACAAGTACTGTACTTGACTTGCTCCCACTGACATGAATTGCACTGAATTTTTTACTACCACATCTGAGTTAATGTTTAAGAAAAAAAGTGATGAACTGATGTCACTCTTAGTTATTGCAGCCCAAGAAATGCATTGGTGGAAAAAAAAAATCTAGATTTTCCAAAAATTAAAGTCTAATGATCTGGGCCCAGTGTGAAGGTGGAGGTCGCAATATGTCGTGGGAAAGAGCTGCTTGGTGAAGGTCTGCGCTCTCCGAGTGCTTTTCTAGTTATTATTATGTTCAAATTATGCCATTTAAACTTCACCTTCTGTTTTCACAGTTCTGAATGACAGCGGAATATTTATTTAAATCAGTCAAATGATAAAAGGGGAAGTTGTGAATAAAAATGCACTACATCTTCAACCAAGTGGGTGGTGTCACAAAGGAAACTTAATGTATCACTAGCCGTTTCCTCTCTTATCCCAGCATAATTATTTCCAAAGAAGCAATGGCAGCGTGAAACACTGGGGTGTTAACCAATACTAACAGATGCCAAAAACGTTAAGCCATTTGACTTTAATTGGTTTTATTTCTTGATGAACTCTAGCAGTTGTCCCATCATGTATAAAACATGAGTGGATCATTCATCTCCAAAAGTAGGATCAGGCTTTGTTTTAAGAAATTTTAGTTTAATGAAACTTTCTCTTTACAAATCTTCTCCTCAATCTCAACCAAACCAATTAGCTTAGTGACAAATGAAACACTGAAATAAAGAACACATGTGGGTTTCACCTTTTATTTGAAAGAGTGTGGACCTGTAAGCTGAAAATGCTCAGATAGAATTGAGTTGAGATACACAGAGAAGACTTCCAAAACTCCAGGTAATGGTACCCACAATGGAAAAGGAGCTTATGCTTCTTCATAAAGGCTTCACCCTCAACTGTGCCTACAAGGTCTGGAAGTTTTCTCTGAAACCTATTTGGGGAGGAAATGCATTATTCCTCCATGAAAGATACCATGGGAGCCTGGTGTGATGCATGTCCAGCTGCTTAATAACAGTAGAATTATTCAAAGAAGAAGCAGCAGCAGGGTTGGAGGAATATTTCAGGATCTATATTTAGACCCCAGAGTGAAGCTCCTCGCCCTCAGAGCCTCGGCTTGTGTGCGATGCACAGGGGACGCATGCAAATGTACCAGGGTGGAGATCAGTCTGGTGTTGCTGCATAGCACCGTGCAAGAAGATGCTTCCTCTCCCACATCATCGAGCAGAGACATTAAATTATCAAAACGAGATCAGTCATGGTGACCATTTCAGCAGAACAGATCAAACCGAATCCCGACGTGCTCACTCCACAGATCTGAATTAATCTACAAAGTCAAGCCCAACCCTTTACAAGCTTTCTATTTTTAGCAGCCGCTGCCATCCCTACCCCAGCTGGGTACAGAAATATCTACTTTTCATTCATTTGCTGAGCAATAACCTGGTTCCCAGACTCACTTTCATTCGGCAAATTTTAAGACATTATTACTTTCCAGGACCTTGTCGCAGCAAATTGCATTGATTAGCTCTAAATCAGTTGGCTTTAATTACGTTTACTTTGTATCGCTTCACAACGCGTACAGCTCTGCATGATTGCAACTAAATTGCAATTATCCATTTCCCTGAGCACCATAGAGGAAGATATATTGGTGGCTCAAGGTAAATCAATGGGTTCGTGGGTGTTCGGAGGGAGCCTAATCATCTAAAGGAATGATGAAGTTACACAGAAGTTCAGCTTGAAATACAACTGATTGACACAAATTGATTTGTGTCAGAGCGTTGACTGATATGCAACATACATCCAATCCATAGAGCAGCTTTTAAAGCAGAAACCAGAACTTTTTGCATAGCAATTAGTCAAACGTTGGCCTCCTTTGTTCTTAAAAGACTTGGATGATTGGGATCACTGTCCTGAAAAAATTGAGTAATTTCCCTCTGATTTGATGCAAAGTTGAAGAATTTGCAAAGGCTGCTTTTTAAATCTTTGGTATTTGAACTGCGAAAGCATGCAAAGATGAAAAAAAGAGAATTTGTTAGCCTTTTTATGAAAATAATTGTTTTTTTTTTTTTGTTATTTTTGGATTATACCCATTGTTGACCTTCTAAGATAGCAAGAGAAAATTACTGGGTGTGGCGGACATGCTGTGGCTCTACTTGAATAATTAAAACACCTCTTGAATTAAAGACTTTCAAATGTATGAAAATACACAGAGGGAAAGAAGCAGTGTGATGAACTGTGGAGCAGCATGCGGGGCTCTCTGACAGATGGTGGCTTAATGGTGTAAATTTGGCAGGGGGTCACCAACAAACTCCAGGATGTTTACTTCTGCCTCTTTTGTTTTATCACACTCTGTTGCTGCTTACAAACAGAATATGAACAGAATATGACATGAATTAAAAACCCCAATTATAAGATGAATCACACTGCATAATGCAGTTTATTGATATGTTAAAAATCTTGTCTGCCCTTCTCTATAGCTATTGGAAAAGGTTGTTGGCATTACAACCAAATGCTTCTTTCAAACCTTTTCTTGATTACAGCTGAGCAACATTTTGCATGTTTTGAAGGTTGTAAGACGTCCTTACCATCATCCTAACATTTAGCTCTCTTTACAGACTTTATATCAAATTCACACCTGGTTTCCAAATCTAAGCCACTCTAATTTGTAATTTCAATTCCAGTCAGAATACAAGATTACATTAAACATAATCTACCAGTAGTAAAGATAACGTTGGGATAGATTGCAAATCGCATGAATTAATTTATTTTATTTGGTAGTTAAGTGGAAATACTAGTATCAAATGCCTTTCACAATGCGGTTTGCTGCAGGACTCCGATGGAGACAGGAGGCAGACAGAGTCTAAACATAAAATGCTTCGCTCAGTAATAATTGATTCTAGCATCCATAACGGCATCATATTATGCTCATTAGTTTATTTAGTAAGTTCTCAGTTGAATTTAGATAATTTTCGGGTAATCGTCCACCGTTGCAGCTATCTCCATGATAGATTTCTTTTCATTTGAACTAAAATGACTAAATCAGCTGAATTCAATATATGACTGATCGGCATCTTACCGGGAAGTAGAGAAGGAGCGCTCCACAGAGAATGGCTTCCAGCAGGACGAGACCTGATGCTCTGATGCTCTGCCAAAACAAAAGGATGGTACAGGTTTTAAAGTTTTATCTCTCATCTTAATCTGCTTGATCTGCAAAATAAAAGAAGAAAAGTACCAAAGCAACAGCATCTATTTGACTGTACATGTGGTACTTTAGTAAAAAAGGAACCTGGTGTGAACATTTTAGGTGAACGCGAAAGCCTTCGGGACACTTCTCTCCAACGGATTTTAATATGAACTTCAATTTAATTTAAACAGAACGGGAGAAATCTTATAAACAAGTTTTATTTCGAGGATGCAGAAAGAAATGTTAATCGAATTATGAAAACAAAACATTTTCTTCTGAAAGATCTTCACAACGCTGCAGTTGTTAAACATTGGATTTTGTTACTGCCTTACTCTGAATAGTTTTAAATAAATCTCTTTTCTTGAAATTCCATAAACAATACTGTATTATTACAATATAGAGAAAATGTGTTTCTCATAAATGAATTACAAACAATCAACTAAATAATAACATTTATGTATAAATTCACCTCCTTTACTCCTCCTTCCAAATCTCTAAGTATGAACTTAGAAATAAAGCTGGATCTTTCCAATCCAATAAATTTATCACAGAATGACTGTTAAAAATGAAGGAATATGTCATGGATGATCTGTGGAAAAAACGTTTGCTCAATTTTGGTTTTCATGGCAAAGTCTGTGATTACTCATTGTAAAAAAATCACAACATGTAAAAAACCTTTTTCAGGTGGCCATATTAGGGTAGAGAGGACACTGAGCAAGGACAGAGGTTAATTCAATTCATTTCGAAAAAGGCTATTACATCCCTTAATAGGATTTGTTATTCAATGTTATCACTTTTTTGTTATTTGCTGTGTTTATTTGTTCTATGTAAACTTTTACATTTTACACGCTTACAGATCAAGTTAACATAAAAATGGCTAAAAGTCAAACTAATCACTTGACAGATGCTAGCTTTTAGGGGCTAATAAAAACAACCACTGTCGTTTTATTTTAAAAATACCTGAGTCGATGTGTAAAAAATAAACCAACCTTAGCTTTTAATCCTTAGAACCCTTTAAACCTTGTCGTATAAGGTCTTTGTTTCTTTTCAACTTCTTAGAAATCTCTTCCAACACTAAAAGATAAATTCATCTGAAGCTTGGATTATTTCAGCTACACAAAGTTCCATTTCACTTTTTGTCATAAATTAGACTTGGATTAAATGAAGATGCAAAAGAAACCTTTTTTTTTCTAATGTTTAAACTCAAACAGGCTATGTTGGGATTTTACTTTTGCACAAGATAAAAGGTTGGAAAAATGGACTTTATACCTTTTTTCCTCTTTTTTTGGCATGCATAAGAACAATCTTTAGCAAAATCTCTTCTGTTATTTTTGTTTTTTATTAATGGGGTCACCATTTCAGACGTTTCCTGCTCTTACTTTTAGGAATATATGTTTGCAACACTGCATCGTCTAATTGACAGGACGCTTAAGGGGGCTTTCAAAGAGAAACATGCAGCTATGCCGAAAATTTAAAAATGTATATTAAAGACAAGAAAAGTCGTCTTCTTTTTACTGAATGAGGGATGTTAATTTGATGCTGAATCAAAATCAAAAGACAAGGACCTTTTCGTTTCATGTCATAGTCTGTAAGGAACTTTTACAGTACATTGTAAAATTTTCATCCATATAATCATGCAGTAGTATTGCCCAATCTAAACTTGTATTTGTGATTTTGCACCTCTTATTGAGAATCTTTGAAGATAAGTTTCTCAGTTGTTAATGTTGTACCGCACTTAAATAATAGGAGATTAAAAAAAACAACATTTTAGTATAGAAGGCATCACTGTGGGAAGAAGACTCACTCAAAGTTAGTACATTTGTTTGATTTATTTAGAACATGTGATGTGTTTTTATTTTAGAATATAAAAACTAATAAATAAAAAAATTATAGAAATCCCCTCTATTGTCCAACTTTAAATTTAGTTATGTCAGAAACAAAGTAAATAGGCAAATGAAGCATACAGGCACACACAAGACTATAATATCTGAGAAAGAACAGAAAGTCAAGAATAGACTGTACAACAAATGAATATCAAAGAGAAATTTACTTGGCTGTGCCGAGTGTTTAACGCCTACCTTATTCCTACGAAAGTGGTACACGAGGACCATGCCGATGAAGACGATCAGCATGCAGAGACACTGAAAGGACAGCACAGCCAAGCGAAGAGCACCATCCTCTAACACCACACAGGGAGAGCTGTCTTTACAGAAGGCACAGCCATGCTGGCAAGGCAAACAGTCACTAGAGGATCCTTCATCATCACCAGGACCACCATCTTCCGTTTGTCCTTTTCTCGCAGGCTCTACGAAAGGAGGGCGAAAGTTAAACTTTGCAGATATAACAAGAAGTAAATCCAAAAAGTAATAACACTAACTTTTTCCTTCACGTATTCTTTAAGTGTCCATATACTAGTATAGTTGCTGTTAAAAAAAAAAATTGTGTACAAGAGAGCGGATAGGTTAGGTAGCCTTAGAAAATGTATCTAAAGTAGGAAACTTAAAACTTAAAAGTCAAATCTTCTTTCTAAATGATACTATGTGACTTGGGCCAATATCTCCAGTGGTGAAAAGGCGAGGAGTGGAGTACATGCTTTGACAGGTTGCCAGTTTATTGTAAGGTCAACACAGAGACATAAGAGGCTAATAAATCATGTATTCTGCCACTGCAATATAAACCTTTGGATGAACCTAACATTTGTGTTATAAACTGAATGAACAGAGCAAACCAATGTATGTACATTAGTAACGTTGAATCGCCACACCATATTAGGACCAAGTACCTTTGTGCTATAAAGCATCAGAGCTGAGCACTCTTTAATGCAGACATAAAAAAACAAAGATTTACCTTTACGCCTTAAAATGTTCAGCACTACAATGACGTTTGATGAAAAAACACTACTAAAGTTATCTTACTGATAGCATTAGCTGTATCAATTTGTTTTCCTTCACCTTCATTACCAGGACACTTTATTTAACAAGTAGGGTTACTTTCAATAAATTAGAAATGCATTCTAAAAGAAGGTGAATTGGTTAGATTAACTTTTAAAAATAATCACCTTGAGGTATATATTAATAAAAACACTTTTTATTAGGCCCAAATGTATTTTAAGGGTCAGATGTGTTAGAATGGCATTACATGTCATCTGTTTATTAGCTTTAAGCAAGAGATCATCATAATAAACAAAGATCAAGGTTTGAAAACAGTGTGTTTGGGTGTGGAATTGATGTATAATGTTTTTACTTAGTGACTTGATTTCATCAAATCAGATTTTGAATGTTTTTGCTGATTTAACAAAACTGAAAAGTGGGTAAGAAGCCAGCAATAAATCTGTGGACAAACAGGATTTTACATCATAACAAAAAAATATATCATAAGCATTAGCGTCAACGTTAAGAAAATTATCAAATCACATACACTTCACAGATTTAACCAAAAAACCTTAACATTATGACTTAAAAATTTAAACCTGCTTCTTTTCTCACTTCCTCTGGCGGCCAGCTGTGCTACAGTGATTAGAACAGCTTGAAGGAAACAGGGACAAGAAACCTTATTATTTTTAACTGTTGTTGTTTCCCTTTTCTTTCCATGGGTCTATCCCAATCCAGAAGCTATAACATTAAAAGGACCTGACCCAAACACACCAGGTCCTTTAGGGACATAAAAAAAAAGGCTGGAAGTGATCAGCTGTGAATTGGGATGGTCTGGCCTTCATGAGTCATCCCCTCCCTCACCTCTGTGCAACTGTGACAGGATGAGGCATAGATCTGTGACGGCCCTGCTGTGAGGTTCTTTGTATGTGTGCTTTGTAGCGTATAAACTTATCAATTAAGGCCCTCGATTGTGGCAGGTGCTTCTGATTTCGTGGACACCTGGCTTGATGTTGTGGAAGCTGAGATCGGTGCATGTCTTCTGAACACACAGCCTATGAGGGTGCGTTGGATTGTCACGTCTAGGGCCGCCGCCCATTGCACTCCTACAGAACTGGTTGTTTTAATAAAACAATAAAATTGTGTCCACCCTATTTTTTGTTTCGGCCATCTGAGCCGGGCTGTAAACAGATCCATGAAGCCGCTGGAGACCAAAACTTTCTTTGGCTGTTTTATTTTATCAGTGGTCTTGACAGAAATTTTAAAAGGTTTGTGAAACATATCATATGACAGAGGTTAACGTATAACCAATCAGTTAATTATTATTTAGGGAAAGATGAGGGGTCTTAATTTCATTATTAATGGAACATGGCAAAAATCAAACAGCAATCTGTGTTTAAAAGGTTTTCAAAGAGCTGAAGAAAAACAATTTTCTTTCGGAAAATATACAGGCCTGGGGGAAATTTATGAAAAAAAAAATGTACGTAGAAATAAGCCTATTACTGTTGTCCTAATAAACGTCTAGTAGAGCTAAAGAAAATGATCTCATCTTGAAACTGAAATTTAATATCAGCAAAAGTTTACCGAGCAACCAACTAAAAATTGAACTTGAACATTTCAATATTATCTCAATGAGTTGTGTGTTTAACTTCCACTCAGTAATGGAAGGAGAGGGAAGGAGGACTTCCTGGTTGGCAGAGAAAAGCCACATTTTTAGAAATTAATTGGATTGTTTATAACCCAGGTAGATATTTGAGTTTAACACACCCACAATCCCCACACAAAACATCCTTTAAGGTTAATTTTGGGCCTACCAATTTTAATTTCTATTGAAATGTCATCCCCCATTGCTTCCCCAGCTTGACCAATCCACTTCAACACACAATGAATCATTGGAAATTGTCAGCCGAGAAGGAAACTCTGGATTTACTTGATGCATTTAAAGGAGTCTTAGGAGGATTTTTATATTGGGATGGCCTTTAGGGCTGTGTTGTGACATATTAGGTGTATAAATATGGCCTTCAAAAGATGCAACCTCTCAATTAGGACACACCCAGTGCACACGGATGTTCTACATCGCTTTGCTGTGCTTCATTGCTAACACTAGCATGAACAGAAATTTACGGCTATCTGATTTTAGCTGTGCTGCTTTTATTTTCTGTCTTCCACCCTGTATGTCCTACACTAAGTAATAAATTGGCCATTAACAATTAATTTGTCCAATTGGGTTAAACTGCTACTTTTCTTGTGATAGTCAGCCAACAGTGCTGCAGTGTTAGGTTAATGCTAGCTTGTACACAAACAGGGTCAACAAGTGTGGATCTTTATTTAGCTGCATTGACTGCGTGGTTTCCTATTAGGTTTTCTAAGAAATAAAAAGATTACAAACAAATCTCAGCTCAATGTGGTTTTAAACTGTGATTTTTTTTTTTTTATCTTGGAGAAGTTAGCTGTGCCATATAGCCTACCACCACTAGCTGTAATGTAGTAATTCAGTTAGGAAGTTTTATTTACATTTATTTAGCAACTATCAGTTAAAACAGTTTTGTTTATACAGCTAAGCAGCAAATATTACAATAAGACACTGGCGGTATCCAAGCATCCGCCCTAACCCCTATCAGCTCCACTATATGGCCCCTGCTCTATATACTGATTTAGGGGTTAGCGCTGATGTTCGGACACAGCCTCACTTTTTTGCTGCCTGTCCAAAGTTTGATTTGTATCCACTTAGCTAAAAGACATTATTTCTTTGAGAAATTCAATTCAAGTTATTTTTTTCCAAAGTTTGACTCTGCTTGTATTCCTTTTGTTTTTGTTTTTTTTGTTTGTTTTTTTCCCAGGGAATACAAACTGGGGCAACAGCTGTTTTTAATTTCTCCTTGTTATTTATTGACTCTCCAGCTGTAGACTAGAAAAGCATCACTGAATAAATACGATTATCCTTCTTCGACCTTAGAAGGAGTCATTGACAATATGTCAACAGAGGAAAAGCTGATCCATATGTGTGAACATGAGCAGTTACCATGCACTTGCACATTATGATAAGCTCTTTTATGAGGCTACTACACAGAGACTTGAGGACAAAAGGTTAACTTGCTGAGGACTATATGGATCGTTAGAAGATTATGGTAAAAAATGGCAGGGCTTGATATGAAGATTAAAAATTATTATAATTGTTATTTAAAACAGACAGGCAAAAATGTATCCTACTGCTGCTTGTACCATGTTGCAAATAATTGTTGGGAGTTGTAGCGTTACATTTCACTTTGTTTATTATTTCAGATGCCATTTGAGAAAATTAAAGTTAAAAAATGTATATAGAATTCAACCTGTCAAAGTGGCTATTCTAAGTGGCCCTGCTACCCACCACTGCTAAAATTTACCCTCAATTTGGTAGGTTTGTGGGTATAACGTTATGCCTTGATGGGAACCAATAGTACATTGTCTTAATTGGTTTGCAGTCGCTTTTACCGATGCTGTTCTGAAATGAGCAGTAGGTGAAAAAACTCCATTATAAAAGCACAGATATGTATATTGAACAAAAATACAGAATCCAGGAATCCACGTTAGTGAATGTACCAACATTTTTTATACTGGATGTAACCAGATTGAAGTAACAGTACACCAACTTACCAAAACGTTTATACAAGTCTAATTAAGTCAGTCACAGGATTATGTCCCTAAAAGTCTCAATGATTGTTGAGACATAGGTCAAAATTTAGAGAAGGTATTTTGGTTCTTGTTCTGACTTCAGAGTCTCCCGTAGATATTATCTCTGCCCAGTCTCTGCTATGAATCATGAAATCTGACCTACAGGCTTTAGGGTTCTTCCTTGACCTCCAGGATGTATCACCGAAGCACTAATGGAGTTAATTTGATAGTGGCCACTCCTGTGGCTCACTACTGTTAGTAAATGTTTTCTTTATTTAGGGACTATGTGATTCATTGGAGACCTTAAACTCAGAAAAGGTGCTGTAACCTTTTCAGGACAGATAGGTGCCAAAAATCTGGTTCTTGTCTTTCCTTGAATAGGTTTATAGTATTGTAATGTATTTCTTTATGAGATTATGTTGACAGACATGTTCTTGATTACAGATGAGTGATCAGGCCTTGGTGTGGCCAGCAAAAATAAGCCAGACTTGGTAAATGACAGTAAGTTTAGGATTTAACAATGGTACCATCTTTGTTTAGAAACATGTCGGTTTGACACCGTTTTTGCTCTTCACAATCTCATAATCTGACATTTAAAAAACCTTGTTTTTCTGAAAGACTGGAAGTGTGGGGGTAAAAAGGCAAAAAATAACATTTCCTCATCCCACTGTAAGCATTCACATTTGCAACCAATTTTTCATTCCTGCTTTTCAAGATTATCCTATCTCATAACTACTTTATGTGGTAAAATAAAGCCCCCAAGATTTTTTTTTTTAGTTCTAGATAGATAGAACTTAGACAGAAAGCATTTGCAATCTGTGATGCTTGATTTTAACTGCAAACACTATGGGAAATAGAAAAGATTGTATAAAAATAAACTGAGGTAAAAAAGAGAACAGTTTGATTTGTATAGAAATCCCATGCGATGCACGTATGGCTGGACAGATAACACATTTTAGACTTATGGAGCTTTGATGGGGGCTTTGTTTATAGAATCTATTGTTTTTAAGATTTGAAGGGATTTTGCCTTTAAAAAGAACTGTCCTATTTTTTTTCAAAGCCCATCACTGAACGCTTCAAAGGGACTACTTATCTCCATAGAAATGAGTCACGCATTGCATCATTGGTTTGTTGCTACTTTGCTTGAGTAATGGTCAGAGGAGGCTTGAATACAATAACTTTATATACATTAAATTGAGTAGAAATTACTTCCACTTCAAATTAATGTCAACGATGTTCCTTTGTGGATTAAAAGGCTTCATGTTGCCTCTATGTTGGGCCACACTGTACTATTATAGCTCTCTAAAAGGTTTGCTTTTCCTCTATTGTAGCAACGCTCAAGCAGAATTCAACACATCCATGCAACAGTCGTGGGCTTTCCATTGCTAACCCCCTGGTTGCGCTGCTTCCAGACGTCCTTTTTCATATTTAGGCGGTAAACCAATCACATTTCAGCCACTATTTGTTGCCAGGGTCAAAGAAATCTGCCTGGAAGCCTTCACAATCAGTTCTGCGGGCCCTGTAGCATAAATTAGATTTTGAGTTGGTGACACCAAGGCCTTCTGGCAGGTGTACGGAAACGTCAGCGTATTCACACACTTTGATTGGATAGTCAGAGAGTGTACTTGCCAGAGCTAGCAAACTGCATCTGTGGCGAGCTGCACAAGCAAATACATTGTTTTGTTGATTTAACAACTTTTTTGTCAACCCACAAAGGCTGAAGGAGGAGAAGAAATGGATTTGGTTCCAGATCTACTGTCAAAGCCATTTTCAAGACGGAGTTTTCGAGAAAAGCTTGACATTGTTAAGCAAGGTTGGGCAACTCCGAAGCTAGCAAGCCTGTCACAGCTGGGAAAAGGATTTGCCCACCACTTTCAGTCCACTAACTACAAGCGGTACTCCTGGCTCACAGGCTCCGAGGAACCCTGCAACTTGTATTGCTGGGACGGCTTGTTATTTGCCACTGTTCGACAGAGTGTTTGGAGCCACACTGGACTTGTAAATTTGACTTGCCTAACCAAGGCAGCAACGAGGCATCTTGCATCTGCCAGACACTTACAAGCAATGGTGCTTTCCAAAACTTTGGGGAAACCAGAGTGGATCTACAGCTGAGCGAGCAGGTGTGCAGGGAAACGAAGCTCCACAACAAAAAGGTAAGGAAGAATAGGGAAATTTTAAAAAGACTGTGTCATTTTTTTTGCCAAGCAGTAACTTTCATTTCCAGGCCATGATGAAAGCGCTGGATCCAAAAACAGAGGACTCTGCGCGCTGTGCTGATGGATTCAAAGCACGTCTGGAGGATTTTGAATTTAGCTTTTTGCTTCATACATTTAATGGCATTTTTGAGTACTCAGATGTGCTCTTTTCAATACTACAGGACAAAAAACTAGATGTACAGTTTTGTCAGCCAAAAACACGTCATTGTAATCATTACAATTGCAATGATCACAATGATGTGCTTTTTTGTCTTTTCCCAGGTTTGAAATAAGACATTTTAAAGTAACTATACATTCATAAATTGTTTATAAAAAGTTAGGGAAGAATATGGCAAAAAGGAGACTGGAGGGAGTTTAAGTGAGACGAAGCAGAACAGAAAGACGACTAAAATGAAAGCATGGCAGGGTAGTTGAAAGAGGGCAGGTGGAAATCACTGGGGGTCTGTGTTTGCAAAAAGCCTCCTTTTTAATTAACTCACCACAGACAGAATAAACTGAAGATAGAAACTATCATTAAAAAGACATTTCCCATCTCAAACTGGATTAGCCTTCCAAGGTGGTGAAGGTCTATCCATTTTCAGACAAAGCAGATAAACACTGTAAACTCAACTGAAACTGAACATATGGTTAATGTTTAATCTTAAACTATGTTTTTGCTACAAAAAGACAAGGGGATGTCATAAACAGATCTAATTTGCAAATAATGAAGTACAGAAGTGTAAAAATCAATTAAACCCCCACTAAATATGAGCTCTATCTTCAAAATCTGAGACTTTAAAAGTTGAGAAACCAAAAATGGAACTGAACCAAACCAGAAATCGTCCTGTCGTTTACACCAAACCAACACATAGTAACTGTCCTGTTTGCGTCTTTTTATTTGATTCTTACTGCATGGTTCGATTCCCGATGCCCGGGGTCTTTCCGGAGTTTCCATGTTCTCCCCCTGCATGTGTGGGTTCTCTCCGGGTACTCCGGCCTCCTCCCACAGTTCAAAAACTGGACTGCTTGGTTAATTGGCATCCATAAATTGTCCTTAGTTGTGAATTTGTTTGGTTGGATTGGCTAGCATTGCTAGCTTCAAGCTACCTCATCTTCAGCCACACATATAGGTGGTGGCGGTAATCTTAGGACAAAGTTTTACAACCCTTTTACCTGGCTCGGCCCTGCCTCGTACGCTGGCTTCCTGCTGCTATCTGAGCTAACTCATTTCAGTGTCCTGGCAGATACGCCCTCAACATTTGAGGGCAGAGATAACTGACATTTTTTTTATTGCTTTTAGACTTAATTTTATAAGCTTAGTTGTATTTTTGATTAATCAAATTCAGATGGGCGATTAATTCCACATTCTTTGTTATGTAGCAAACTGAGCCCCTACATTTATTTTTAGTTTATGGAGTCTTTAAGCACACCTTAATTAACTGTTTAAATTGCTGCTATCCAGATGAACATTTTTGATGATGATGATTTTTGAACATTTTTGATGATTTTCCTTCATTATGCATATGTATTAGTGTATTCTTGTGCTATTATACAATAGAATAATTGCCTGTTACAGGGAATTATTTGTAAGTGGGATTGTCCATGATTTTTTTAGATCAGTGAACTGTTGCGTCAAAGGCTATTGCTGCACACTCTTTTGAGTTAAGAGCTTGAGAATATGGAGATATTTCTTGTGGTTTGCTTAATGATTGATATTAACCAATGGAAATTATAAATTGTCAAAATTACCTGTGGCTAATTCAAACCCATTGTTTTAATAATCCACATTTACTAAAAAACTAAGTTTATAATTAACCATTCAAGTTCAAAAGTGATCACCATAAAAGGCTGGTGGGCATCATTTATCTAAATATCTTTTTGCAGTGGATTCATTTTCATAGAAAGGATAAATTATTATTTACAATTTACAATTATACATATTACTCATGTTCTTAATCAAATAAGAATAATTGCGTAACCTTGTCTAGAAATGACTAAATCAAGACCAAATTACCTTGCTTAAACATTATCCAAGTAATGTAGAGGTAATATCTAAGTAGTGGCGCTCATTTTATACAACCAAAGAAGCTGTAACTCTGCTGAGTTATCACTAATCTCCCCAAAAACGCATAGGTTATTTCATTTTAACATGTATTTTCTCACACAGATTGACCCATCTGGTAGCTTCTATTTAAAAAAAAGCACAATTTTCATATACTAAACATTTATTTTTTGATAAAGTCATGTTTATCATAACTTACTTGTGAAGCCATTGACTGCCACTCTGTTGGGGTGGTAGAATCCTGTTTTACACTGACACTGGTACTTGTCCAGGACGAACCCATGACCATGGAGGGGCAGACACTGTGAGTAGAAAAACACATGCGCTTTACATCAACTACAACACAAAAGCGTTGAAATAATAACTCTTTGTATTTAAAACATGTCAGGTCTATCTAAGCATTCAAGCTTTATTTCTCTGTGAACACTCTGAGACCAAAGATCCTGCAGTAAGGGCTGGAATCTTAAATTTTAAAGTTTTATTCTTATCTTCTTACTCCTCAACTTTGCCTTCTAAATTTTGAGCAATAGATATACCTTTCATTTTATTAAAAACCAAGAGAGTGAACGCTGTGGAAAAGAACTTGAGAACTTGAAAAAGATGTGATTTTTGTGGATAACTGCATAGTTACCACCAATTTTAAATTGGAGGGAATTACATCTACTTCCACCCTCAGCCTTCATTTTCAAAAGATTTTCACTAGAAAATAATTTTAAAAGCAGTGTAATCCTTAAAATGCATAAATGAAATAGTTCCAATACTGTACTTAAACAGACATGACATACAAAAAGGTATATGTGACCTGACAAAGATAGACCGGCTGGACTGAGGTGCCTAAATGCTGCATCACATCTGACCAAGCTCTACATGTCTGAAGCTGCAGCTATTTCTAACAGTTCCTCAAACTCCCAGGTGGCTTCTCAGGGTTTAGGTCTCCCTGGGTGGTCTGCAGAGATTCAAAGACAAAGTAATTACTAGGTCAGTGCTTAGTGAATAAACTCCACTGAAGATGCTAAAGTAGTTTAAGGGGCTCCTAATTATAAATTATGATTCAGTTTTATTTGATCACAATACAGTTATAAGGCAGTAAATAAGATCTTAAGTTAGACATGATTACCTCCGCCAAGGAGATATTGTTTTATGTGTTTGTTGGTTTGTTAGTTAGAAGGATTACTTGAAAAGTTATAAGCAAATTTTAATGAAGATTTAACCAGAGGTGAACCTGATGCCAATAAACAGTTCATTAAAATTTAGTAATGATCCAGATCATGTGTAAGTTTGAGCTATAGGTGTGAGTCACAATATGGGGGAAATTTTGCTTGTTGGCGGTGGTGTGTGATCCCCGAGTGCTTTTTTATTTAGATAATTCTGTCCAGTATCTGGCCATATTCTAAATAACAGTTATTATTTAATTAGTACATTGAATAATTAACCTGAAATAAAGAAATTTATTGAGTCTGACTGCAACGTGCTGCAGAGGATCAACCAATTGTTTTACATTTAGGCTTCTTGGTATGCAAAAAAATTGTCTTGTTTGATAAAAAGAAGGAAGCTTTTTTTTTTTTAGTGATTCACCAGGAGTTATCTTAAAACGTAGTAACTACGTGAAAAAATTGTGCATCTATATAGCTGCATTGTTTTCACTTCTAGAAAGAAAATAAAAAAACATAAAAAAAACTCATATCTTTTGTTTGGTGATCCCAGAGAACCACTGATCAAGATCTCGTGAGCATAAGATTGCTCAATTGCATAAAAGTTGTTAGTTGGGAAACATTTTGGTAAAGAAAGCCCCAAAAAAGTCATATTTTGGACTAATGACCAGTAATTAGGTTGCAATCAGTGAACACTACTGAATAATAACTTTTCACCAGTGACAACAGGGTTCTCTAATGATAACTAATAACACATATCAAATACATCTTTTCAGTCAGTTAACAACCAGTGGAAAATTATTTGTCAAACAGAAGCTGTGAGAGCTATGAAATAATAAAACATCAAAAGTTGTATAACATGTGTTCTATCAATTCTGAAGGTAAGTTATAACAGAACTTACACTCATCATTCAAGGTTTTATGCAGTTGTGTGTCAAACGGATGAATGGGTGGATGATTCCACCTGTAAACAAAGGTTTTTCTGTACTATTTAGCTTAGAAAGAATGATGGAAATTCAGTGAAAAATTCATGTTCTTTAGAGCCCAGTTAATAGAAATAAAATGTTTGTATCGTTCATTTTAAGCATCTTGGTCCTTTCTATATTTTTGAAGAAAGCCTTTTATCAAAGGAGCCAGTTGGTGTTTGCGTCCGTTTAAAAATCACTAACCGGACCATTTCGAATGATTTATAAACTTCAGAAGATATGCTTGGTTTAGTTTTCCTGTTCAAGACAGGATAAAGAGAAGCTACAACAGCTCTAAAGAAAAAGCTTTTTTTTTTTTTCCAGTAGAAGCTGGAGGAAACTATTAACCAGTGACTTGAAGGTTCTATATGTTTAATTAAACCAAGTGGAGGTGGATTGAAGGAGCGCTTTAATGAAGTGCTTAGTCACTGCGAAGGAAAGGGTTTGATTTTTTCTGATGGTTGCACATCCTGTGGGTATCACAGTTAGAGGATGTGCCTGTAAAATAGATGATACACCAACTCAGAGTGTTTCCTCCTTATTTGGTCTGTGGAGCTGCAGATACCTTCATTAAAATCCTCCTGGTGTAGCGCCGGTATAACATCAGTCAGGAACCTGATTTTTTCTTTGATTGCCCTGCAGGCGTCTCCTTGGGACAGCTGGTGCATGATGCAGCAACTGCCTGACGTTGTTAGTATACCCAGCTCATGAAGACATGAGAGGAAATGACCAGAGACAGGTGTATTTGTGTGTGTTTGTGCGAGTTTGCATATTTTTAGTGTGTGTGACAGGAGAGCCAGGAATAGCTCTGGCAGTACATCCCAGTCCTGCCTGCCACAGAGACAGATGAATGGCTCGGATGTGGAGTTTGCTCAATGGGAAAGCAGCCCACCTTCCAGCCACCTGTCATCAGTCACATGTGATCTCAGCCGTGAGCCAGAAATATTTGAACAGGTTATAAAATAAAAATACAACAAACTTTTTTCTCTCTCTCTTTTTTCTGTCATTAATAAAAACACGTACTGTGTGGTTATGTTTAGGCAATTCTATTTGTGTTAAGTGAGAATAAACAGCCTACTTTATCGAAGTCATTCTGCTGTTACTTCAGCTGCTTTAGGAATCTTCCTCTTTCTTCACTTTCAAACAAACCTTTGTTGTTCAGCTTTAGGTCTGTTCAGCTTGTTTAACTGACAACAACCCAAACAAACAAATCAACTGATCTACATCGCAGCCAATATTAAAATGATTGTTATGACATTTAAATATATATTTGATACTTTCATGTTTGGTCAAATGGAGTATAGAAGACCTCCATCCTTCAATTTATATTCCCACTTGCTGCTGCAAACTGCCAATCAGCTGGCTAAAACAAAGAAACTCTCCTTTTTTTAATATAGGGAATAGGCCTTAAGATTCAAGCCACAGGGACATACACAAACCACTGTTTTATAAACAAGTAAGTCGGAGCAGAAGGGGGAGGAATGCATTACAGCAGTACACATGCTGTGCACATAAAAAAAAAACAACAAAATTTGCATGAGGTCATTTGATTTCTCATCACTGTAGTCATGCAAACATCTTATATGCAAAGCCGCTTCGCATGTTCCCAGCCCATTAGTGGTTATCAGTCCCATAGAATGGCTTCAGATTGGGCCTCCTACCTCCCAGTAGGCTCAGTAGGTTGTTATAACTGCAGGACTCCTAACCTTAACGTTTTTCCTTTTTTTCACACAGAATTAATTAATCAATGTAGATATGTGTAAACTGGACATAACTGTAGTTCATAGCTTCATTTATTGCATATAAGCAAATAAAAAATAGAATTTGTTGTATCCTGTGAATGGAGATCTTTTTAAACACCACATTAAATCCGTGTAACTAAAACAGGAAATTAGTTCAAAGCAAAGCTTTAAAACGCAGTAAAAAAAAAAAAGTAGGTACGTTTTAAAATAATGTGGATAAAAAGTATAAAGTGGATAAATTGTACGTAAAACTACCGGTTTTAAATTAGGCAAAAATGGCTGGGATCCATGATAAGCTTCATATTAACAGACATAAAAAAACCTACTCGAAGGTTTGGTGCTCTACACCAAGTACAGAAGAGTCTCCCTCCTCCTTTGCTGAGATGTAACATCTATTGAACAGAGCACATGTTTAGCTATACGTGCAGGGATGGTACTCTTAATGTTAGTGGAAATAAATCAAACTATTCCACAAAAAAAGCTGAAGGTAAAAGCATGCTAGAAATAACGAGGTCTGCAGTACATCCTCACAGAATCTTCAACTGCTGTTTCTCATAAGACGCTTCACTTGTGAGTCGCTGACAGTTTTTGTAATGATAAAAAACAAAACAGTGTCTGTTACAGAGCTGACATCTTCATTACCTGCAGAGATAAGCAAATACAACGCATCTCATTAACTCTGTGTGAAAGTCACGTGTCTGAGAAACACCCACAGATTGTTGCATGTTGTGTGGTTGAACCTCAGGTTCCCCCTGTGGCTATGCTCATAGCAGTTAGCATCCCAGCTGTGGCAGCTGTCAATCACCCACACTGTGACAAGCTAATTGCCATAGGGACGTGTGCACGGCCACCGGGGAGGACCTTTTTACTGGTGTGCATCATGCTGTCAGACCAGCAAGATCTGTCAACAAAAAAGCTTTCATGAAAGCATTCAAAAACATACAAAATACACTCCCAGAGCTTTTCAGTCACTGAACTGAATTCAAAAGCACAGTTTATACTCTAAGCAGTCAGTATCTTATCTACTGTGTTATATTGTTGCTATATTACCATAAGTCTTTGCTCATCCATCCCAATTATTGGAATAAGGTATTCCAACCACTTTGATGGCCAAAGGTAAATAAAATACAGCATCCAGTGAGGACATGCAGGCTGCTGTTACAATCATTTGTGAAAGAATGGATCATTTTCAGGAGTACAGCGAATTCCAGCATAGAACTGTGAAAGGATGCCATCTGTGCAACAAATCCAGTCATGAAATGTATTTGCCTCTAAGTATTCTGTTAGCTTTATCATAAGAAAATGAAATTGATTCGGATTGACAGTTAGGCCAAATAAACCGAGTGGGGTCTGCAGATACTGAAGCACATAGTGCAAAGAGGTCAACAACTCCCTGCAGAGTCAGTCACTTAACACCACCAAACATACATCACCAAATACAATGCAAAGTGTTGAATCCAATGGTGTAAATCACACGCCACTGGACTCCAGAACAGTGGAGACATGTTATGTGAACGAAAGAATCACGCTTCTCCATCGGGCAATCTGATGAGCCTAAGTTTGGCAGTTGCCATTAGAACGGTACTTGTATGGCTACATTGGGCTACGTGTAAAGTTTGATGCATGGGGGGTTATGATGTGGGTTGTTTTTTTAGGAGCTGGGCTTGGAGCCTCAATTCCAGTGAAAGGAACTCTGGATGCTTAAGCTTACCGAGAGATTTAGGAAAATTCAGTGCTCCCAACTTTGTAGGAACAGTTTGAAGATTGCCCCTTCCTCTTCCAACATGACTGTGAACCAGAACACAAAGCAAGGTCCATGAAGACATAGATGGAAGAGTCTGGTGTAAGAAAGGGCCCGACTGGAGATCCTTCTGCTTACAGTCATCAGCATCTTCAACAACTAGTGGAAGAAACCCTCAAAGAGTTATTTCATTCAATTTCTTTTAAGAAATAATAAGGTTTTTTTTTAATCAATTAAAAGTGAATATGGCTTAATTTAACTAGTAGTTTATTTTAAGAGAATTGGAATGTAAATTTGAGAATGATTATTGTAATAATGTGCTCATTACTGGATGATATTGGGGACTAAATAAAGCAAAAAAAAAAAAAAAAAGACGGAGCAAAAGTTGGGCCTTCATTTTTATGGCATCACAAATGCCTACTACAAACCCTCATGGTTGCTTGGCAACACAAGCAAGGTGAAGTTATGAAGAGTCAATTAAAGCTTTTGGTTTCTTGTTACTGCCACCCACTGGACTGGAAGTATGATGCAGTTTTCTTTACATCTTCCACATATTTCATAAAAATGCCGGTATGAATAAAGTTTTCACTATTTTTTTTAGAGTATTAAAAGCCATTAGCACATAAATTATTAATTTCCTTCTACCTGAACAAACTGCATTAATTTTACAGAGCAACAGGTGCAGCTGATCCAAAATGCTGCTGCCCATGTTCTCACTAGAACTAAAATTCAAAGTTCTTTTAAGCCAAAGCTAAAAACCCATTTGTTCAGAGCTGCCTTTGACTGTTAACTGAGGTATTGGTAGTTTAAGGTTGTGGTTCAACTGTTTGATTTGTTTTACTAACTGCTTTTATCATGTTTTTTTATCTTTACTTTCTTTTATTCCTTTTTTTATTTTATTGTGTAAGAACTTTGGATTGTCTTTGTTCTGAATTGTGCTACAAATACAATTGTCTTCAGATCTACTGTAAGGCTACAACAGGAGATCTTTACTGTTCGTAGCCATGTTAGATTGAATTGTTATTTACTTTTTTACTGAGCCTAATGTAATCTCTACAAAAACTGATTCTAAATGTACCAAATTTCTGAGCAATACATCAATATTTTCTCCATGACTCATCAAAATACTAAGTAAAGCTGATGATGCAACTGATATCTGGGAGTTAAATACCCAAAGTTACAGGTGAATCGGGAAATAAATGACAAAACTGCAGTACGTAATGACAACGACAAAGGTCATAATTGATGTAGAGCCACCATCTTGCATCACATCGGTTTTTATTTCAGGTTTTCAACAAATCCATGCAATATGTTACTTAATTTGCTTTTTTTTTCTCAGGATATGCAAGGATGTCAAACTAAAATCCATAATCATCCTATTATTGTGTTACTTGTTCTGATGCTGAAATATTTCTCATTTAGCATAACACCGATGTTTTGTCTTACGTAGTTTTCAAAGAAAGTGACAAAGATGTGTGTATCCCTTATATTATTGTTAGATTATAACCAGAGTAGAAACAGGTGCTATGAAATGAAAACAAATCCCTCATATATATAAGTAATGTGGTGTTCTTTCTAAATTTAGATTTTAAAATTTCAAAAGTGGAAAAAAAAGAAAGTGCTGCTAGTAACAGCAAAATATCTTTTTAAATTATTTCCTTTTTTGCTGCATTTTCTCCACCTAAATGTTCCCATAAATCAAACACATTTCTCCTCCTTCACCTTGATATGACATAAATCAGGGGAATTAAGTAAAATGAAAAAGTGAAACAACTCAAAGTGGAGCACTAATTGCTGCTGAGGCCAGGGGTCCTCCACCTGATCAGGAAACCAGAAACTTGCTTATAATTCTGCCAGCTAATTGGAGCCGGCTGAATCCTCTTCCTCTCTCTTTAAAAGAAGCCCACGCTCTGCCGGTCCAGCACAGCGTCTAATCAAGCACTAATAGGACTCGGCAGATATTTGTAATGACCCTGCAGAGTGTAACATGAAGCCCGCAGAAAGCTTATCATCAAGTGATTACAGACCAAACTATAGAATATACAGACAAGAAGGTAAAAGGAGGAAAAGGGGCAATTGATTCTGCATGTTGGGTCAGCTGTGGTTTGCAGGAATGCTCGCAGGTATGCGGCAAATTACCAGCTCAGCACAGCATGTTTATTCAGGCACGAGGGAAATAAGAAGATAGGCCTAGCTTGTTCTCGTTTAGAAGGCAGAGTAAATAAAGAGGCAGAACAGTCTGTTAAACATGAAAATATACTGTATGCCTGTTATTTTCTACATGAGGCTTTGATGCAACATCATTGATTTGAAAAATGACTAATTCCCGTTGACTCTTTAAAACTTTCGTCACGAATGAATAAAATTTAGGGTATTCAGTTCGGATAAAATTTGATTAAACAAAGATTAATAAAGAATGTAAATGATTAATGTTTTTTTAAAAGGATTACAAATGGAAATATAAGAAGTCTGGCATCAATTTGTACAGCATCACTTCCTTTGATACCCCAAATAAAATTAATAAGTTATCTTTAAAATATAAGATATTCATGTATATTCAAATTAAAAGTCAGAGCAGCAAAACAAAAACAAACAAAAAAAAAACATGACAAGTTCTGCTTGCAGTTTTCAACAAAGTAGCACCAAACACTTCCAAGGATGACACCTAAATTTTTAACCTTTATGCAAAATTTATAATGTTCCTTTAAACACCATCCACAGGGTGCTGGCAGCGTCATACTGGGGACATTTTCTCAGCATTGACCTTACTATATCTCAGTAGGGCCAAAGGGCAACACTCCTTACCAATTATCTTAGGGGGTTTCTGAATGTAAATGTTAATTTTCTGGTTTATGTTCGGCAATAACATTTTAATTCCTTCTCATTTTTTTCACACCTTCATAGTTTGTGCCGGTTCATCACATAAATACAGATGAAAAAAAGCTTTAACAGCATGAATACTTTTGCGAGGCAGTTTTCTATTTAGATAAGAAACTAAGGTGCATCATTATTTTTGTACAGCAGTGATTTTTTGTATGTGTGTGTGTTTGTGTAGTGATAGATAGTAAATGAGACAGAGAGGGCAAACAGAGAATGTTTTGACGTCAAAATGCTTGCTTAAGGCTGGGATTGGATCAAATTTCCATTTTTTTTCCACATAAGGATAAATCATTTGCTCCTGTTTTTTGAACAGGATTCAAGGCTTGTGCACCTCAGACATACAAACACACATGCATAAAGCTCCCCGAGACATTTCAGAGGGTTGGATGAATGAAGGATAACAAGCAGTCATCCAGACCTTTAAAAGAGGTTAACTAACAGAAGTTACCCCAAACAGAAAGGCATGGACAACATGGTTTCGCTTTGGGCGCAGCCCAAACACCAGCGAGATAAGCTCTCTGGCCAAGAGAAGCTTAACGCTGCCATCAGGCCAGGGGCGAGAAGACGCACACAACACACTCTGTGGGATATCGCTTTCATAATCACGTTCACAGCTTAAGGAAGTGTCACAGTGAACCAATCAGGCACAGTTTCACAGTGAAACGGCAAAGAGCTCCTTCAGATCTACACATACAGGAATCTACTGACAGCAGAGCTAAAATTTCCTTAAAGTCTTCAATAGCTCAAATTTCAGGATTAGCAGCACATAGAAGTTAGAAATGGATGGACTCCTCCTTTTACCCAATGATTTGATAAGCATCCGTCCCTGGATGGATGAACTGCTGGATAAAAAGAGGGATTTTAAAGGTGCTCAAAAAGGCTCAAATTTCAACATGTTTAGAATGATGCTATGTTTCTGCTGGATACGTTTTAACTGGAGACTTGTTCCTTACAATAACTATTTAGTCTGAACTTACAATTAGACACTACCTTAACACTTCTGTTTAAGTTCTGTAAAAAAAAAAATACTTTGGTCTACTTTTTGTGATAAAAGCAGGACTTTAACTGAGCAAGTTTGTATCTATCAAAAATTTATCTTGGACAATATTGTTGATTTTCTCTGTTTCTGCTCTTTAATCGTGTTTTCAATACTTAAAGCTACAGTGTGTCTTTTTCAGGGGCATCTAAAGGTCAGACTGCAGCGACATGAACCGCTCCCATCAGGCTGTCAGGATACTAAATGGCTTCACAACGTTTGTACCACCTTTCTTGTTGAGCAATGACAAGGTTTTTTACATTGGTCAATTTATAAATACTATTGTATTAGTTTGTGTAGGACAAAGATTTTATATGGGGCTAAATTGGCTCAGTTACATTTGATCGTCATGACGATGTCTCCAAGCACAAGTTTGTCAGCTCTGTGCGCCGTAGCACAGAGATTTCTGCCTCCATATATGCGCGACCTGCTCCTTTGTAATTATAAATAGCAATTTCTAAGGCGAGGCAAACATAAAGCTTGAGACTTTCAGGTCATAGATGATAATAAATAAACATATGATAATGTATCAAATTTCTGTCAGTAAATCCCTGTAATTATTACACACTGGAGTTTTAAGTTTTGATATCAAAACCTATTTTGATGAAAACATGAGGACAAAAAGCATTTTTTTTTTTATTCTTATGTCACTTAGTTAAAAAAACAGTTGTACCCAAACTAATAACTGGTCGTACTCATCTTGGTGGACACAACCACGAAGAAATATTCACAAGTATTTACGGTGAGAGATAATTTTGCACCAATCTTCTTTACAGAGTTGTTTGTTAATTTAGCAGCAAATTGAAAAGTGTTTAAGCATTAATCATTAAGATAATCTGGGCTTTGACGTGACATAAGATTCTTTAACTCGCTTGCTTGTTGTCAGTGATGGAGCTGCTTGTGTTCTTCACTGTCTTAGTGCCTAAAGCTAAATACCCCAAATGTCACAAACTGATGTGGACTTTCGCTTTCAGGATTTTCTGCTTAAGGCCAGAATTCAGTGTTTCAATATTTAGGGCGGGTTGTCCAAGATCTGAAGAGGGAAAACCACATTGAGAACATTACATCACCGCAACAATGTTCTGTTCATTTTATATAAGAGGATGGTGGATAATTTTTCAAAAAAAGTGATGTAGTCCTGATTTAGCTGAATGCAATCACTTATTTGAGCTTAAACTTATACATTTTTAATCGTAAAACCACTCATTCCATCCTTAAAAAACAACTTTTTAAACAAATAGTTAAGAGACTAAAACTGATTTGACTCCTTCTCCACCGGTTGGATCTTTAAAACATTCCCATCACCCTGATTTGGTCTATTTTACACTTTTAACGTCTATGAAAATCCCTATCCGCAGAACAACAGAGGAAGATCTTTCTCTGAACTGAACAGAGCCCAAAACCATCATTTGCAGAAAGATCTACACCCTAAAAAGGCTATTCCAAGTTGTGCCTGTTTGAAAATATATAGTGAGCCTGTTGCTGTTTCTTCAGACCAACATAATAGATCTGGATTAACTCAACTTAATGGGTGGTTCTGTTTGGGCAATGTTGTGCTGCCTTTATGTCAAAGACCGTTATCAGCTCTGGCACGTAATCACAGCTCTGCTTAGATCACAGTTGATAATAAGCAATTACCCTATTTAAAAGGTCCTGGAGGAAAGGCAAGGATGTACCTAATTATAATGCTTCACGTCATCTCTTTTCACACAAACTGCAACAATGAGATCAGGAGGTTAAAAAGGCCATGGCCTGCTGTGACCCTCCACTTGGCACGGGTCCCTTGAGGAGAGCTCTGCCCCATAGCCGAGCTGTGTTTCTGACAGCAAGGGGATTCCAGAGACGCCAAAACAAATGCTATTTTTATTCTACAAAACATGATCAGATGAAGTGCTGAGTAGTCTTTATTCTGCTTTATTTCTGAATTGGAGCAGAGGAAATACCAGGGACAGAAAAACTGTGAAAAACCAGTGTGTAAATTGTAGCTGAACAACTAAATGTATTGATTTTTAATTAATTAAATAGATAAACTATGTATGTACTGTCAGTTGAAGAGGAACCTGGAGCAAACTAGTATGAAGAAAAAAGACATTGATTAAACTTTATAATAACCATCAAAACCATCATTTATAAATGGTAACAAGACTGTTTATTAATGATTAACAGATAGTTTATTCATGTTTGTTTCCTTTATTAACTGCATCTAAATCATTTATAAAAGGTAAATACATAATCCATTAAGGCGTTAAGCATCTGGTGATGGCTTCCCGCTAGGTTAGCACTGATGATGTCATCAGGAGAGCCAGGGCATAGTAAGTGAGCGTTCTTCTTTTATCTATCTGCATCCCCCCATACCAGAGCTGCTCCATGTTTATAAAACGTAAGCAGAGTTGGTTAGGATTGTTATATTAGACGCAACTGGCGTCATATGTTATGCTTATGGTATCACGTAAATTTGTCGACCCAGGTCTGATGTTCCCACCGTATGCCGATCGAAGCCGAGCTATTTGAAGCCAATTTAAACCCGCCTCGGTTTAAACTGCTTTTTATTCAGTTGTTTCGACTCAACTCAGCGCAGATCAGTGCCCCGTTCCCACTGCTTCTAACAGCCGTTTGTTTGCTGGTTTGAATAGTATTTTGGCGAGTGGGAAAGCGGTATAACCAATTCATTATTATGATTTTACTTTTCTTCAGTAAGACAAAGAAAAAAGACAACTACGCAGATGTGAAACCATCTTGGTCATTTCCCACTACTTATCTCATTGTGGTTTATTCTAACGGTTCAATTGCAGGAGGAACGTGTGCCAGGTCCCAGCATGTCAAAAGCAGGAAGTGAGGGTTTAATATAAGAGCAGCACATTTTAAGGACAAGCAAAAGAAGAAAAAAAAGAGGCTTAAAATGTCCCACAGAGCTAAGTTGAGTTGTTCAGAGTTGCAAGTGCACAACTACATTTTAAAACAAAAATATCAGTATGAACCCTGTAAGAAAGACTTTCTTCATCTTACCTTTTTTTTCCTTCTTGATCAGCACGATACTGGAGGAGTATTCCACAAATTAAACATGTAATTTGCTGAAACAATAACCTGCTTATAGTAGTAATTAAAACACACCTATTAAAATGCTTATTAAAGTTTTTATTTTCTATGTTCCAGAAATTTATTTAGAAAAGTGTATTTAGCAAAAATAGTTTTAAAAGTAAGTGTATAGATCCTTCAATAATCAAGGCTAAATTTTATTGCCTCCTCACTCTCATAATAATGCTAGTTTTTTTTTAGTCTCTTCTTATTTTGAATAATGACTAAATAACCAGGTTTCATTCAATTGTACAAGTTGTAACTATGAAAATAAGTTTGCTAAATGGAAACACTGCAATTTTGAAAAAAACAGCAACATGTTTTTCAATGAAAAGGTTTCTACACTTCGAGGTGGTTTTAGGTGGTATTTTGGTTGCATCAAAATTGGTACATTTCAAAAGACTGCAATGGAAACACTTTTTTGTATCACAGGAGTCCTGTGATCTGCAAATGGACCTCTCTGCCTTGTATAAAGATGAAGAAGAAGACCAGTGGAAGTAGGAGAATGATGTTGCTGCATATTTGGATTCATAAGGTGACCGAGTATTTTTTTTAATTAAATTTGTGACAAAGAGTGCAGAGATGAGCACTAGAGTGATGCATATGAACGAAGGTATTCACATGCAATTTTAGTTGTATTATTTATTTCATGGAAATACTGCCATTGCGAAAATTAACATTTTTGAAAATCAGCAGAATATTGACATAGTTTATCTCACATTTGTAATGGAAATGCAGCTAATAAATATTTGTGGATAATTCCTCTTTCTGTGGTTCCATAACCCTAGAAAATGTCTTTGCTACCCCTTTCCAAACTAATAACCACCTCATGTATTGTTAAAGCTCTTTAGACTTGGACATAAAAAACTGAAAGACATACTTTGAATAAAGGCAAGAGAACTTGCAAAGCATCTTTCAACTGTGTGTTTTTTCTTGGCATGTTAATATAAATACAAACCTGTTTTGATTTTAAACAGAAATGAAAGCAGCTAAACAGTTTTTAAGAAGGTTGCTTAGGACCCAGTGGGCATCTTATGTCCTCTAAGTGGGGACCAACCTTAAAACTACACTTAATAGATTTGAAATTCTGCTTTTCTGTGTTAATGTTTTTAACAGGCTTTTTTATCAGAGAAACAGAAGTACTCCTATCTATCACACGAAGAGCAGCCAGTTTAATATATTTCTAATGGCACTTATTTAAGCTTCTAAACTGACTAAATATGATCACTTAGGTCATTTTTTCTTGTCATGTTATCTGAGAGTTGTGCAGGCCGTATTTCTACGCTTTTATTCAAGTGTCCTACATGTCCTCTTGCAGCTCTGGCAATGCAGACAAAGGGTTTGTTATCACAGTGGCGCATACAACACAAGGCCATTGTGTGACGCGTTTGATCCTGTAGGACATGGGGAGCCTGCAGGTAGAGATTGGAGCACAATGAAAAGTACAGTTAATCACAGACATAGTGCACAACGTGAAGGGTCTGTGCTGTAGATTGATACTCTAATGTGTTTATTTGATCCTTCTTCTAGTTCAACTTTGGAAATATTGACATAAAGCAAGATCCGTTGCACAATTTCAGGCTATAACCGAGAAATGCAGTGACTAGCAGAAACTTTAAGGCTACTATGAAGCTGTTTTTTTTTTTTTCTAGAAACATTGTTTGGAGACACACTAGTCATAAACTATTTGCAGTAGTTTGACAAAAGTTTGGCCCATTCCTATTCATCTTGCTCAAACACATAATTTTAGCTCTGACTGCATATTTATTTCGTCAGGGATTTCAGAACAAAACACAGACTTTACCTATTTAAAACAATATGGCTGTGTTTTCATCTGAATGTCAGTCTTAAGACCAATTTGCACCTGGGATTTACCTCCATATGGATGATGTCTTGAGAGGTTGCTTAAATATCTTTACACATATTTTTTTTTAATTCATGATACATCCTCCTGCCAGACTCATACTTCACAGACGCCAACTTTTTCCAAATGGAACTATTTTTATACTAAATCCAAACAAGGTTAGAAGGAATATTTTTGACACTGGATGAGAAAAAATGATTTAACACACATCAAGGTGAGGGAATTTGCAAATTGTGTTCTTTCCTTCGCAACTTCTTGTCACTAAGTGGCCTTTCCGCTCATTTTAGTACAAGATTCATTTCACCATGGATAACGACGCTCTCTTATCAGCTTGGGGCAGGATCCTCACCAGGTGTTTTGCTTTTGCTCCAAGGAATGTAGGCACACTTCACCCCAAAACACAGTCATCTCGTCTATACAGAAAGCATCTCCTAAAAGAACTGTGATATTGCTGGACTTTAATTTATCATGGCTTTTATGCTTGTTTGAAATTGTATTAACCGATCTATGCAACACCTACAGGTGGCAGGAGTATTTAGGCTGGAATAAACCAGGCTTCTGGAGTTCTCGTGATGATATATTTTTAGTTTGTTTGAATTTTTTATGATGTCACTGTCATGAGTCCATTCTGTTCTTTAGGTCAGTTGAATGCTTGCCTCTTCCTCCTCTGCTCCACTCTCTGTCCTGCTAATTAAAGTGAGAAGATGCACCTGCAACTCTCCCAAATATCCTGAATCCTCATAGTTGTTACAGTGCCTATTTTTACCAGCCTCTCTCTGTCAGTTTCTGCCAGAATGTCTCCTCCTATCTTGCAGACTGGTTCCAGTGTTATTGTGCACCGTCAGCCTTCCTGTGCTCGGTCTGCCCTCATTGGATTCTCATCATTTTTTAACTCTGGTCACATTCTGAACTGTTTCCGTCATTCACCTTTTATTTGCCTTTTCAAGCCTATTTCATGAACCTTTATAGCAAACTGCCTTCAGTAAATCTCTTTAAACTCACATTTCAGTCTGGCTAAATCCCAGGTTCTCAGATTACAGTCTAAAAGGAGTGTGCTCCGGTTGTTGCCTTACATCCACTAGTGAGCCTTGCTAAAATCTATAAGATACTTGTAAAAATCTGACATCCAAATCTGGATTTTTCAAAATTCTTTATATGCGTTTTAATCTTAGAAAGTGTAGAAACTTAATAGAATTCCTCCCAGAATAAATAGGCATGAAATAATCTAGGCAATCTACAATAATAGACCTGCAACAGTAAAATGGTTTAGTCTGATTTGAAAATAGTCTGAAAAAAAGAACTTTTTTTATGTGTAAGAAAATGTAGTTGTGGAAAGAAAAAATGACAACAAAAGATTTTGCTGGTGAAAGCTAAAGAAAATATCTCATGTTGTGCATGTAGGCATAAATAGTTTCATATCAGTGGTTTCTGCTCTTTTCATTCAGCAGTCATTTTTCTGCAGGCCGCAGTAATCATTTAAGTTATGTGTCACTGCCTTTCACTGGCTGCAGTCCCCAGGGCCTCACCACTTGTTATGAGCAATAAGCTAATTGATTGAAACATTCATCATCATCCAGCACCATGTTCTGCCATGAGACCTGCCCCAAGGGGGGGGGGGGGGGACGATGTCCCAATGAACGACAAAATGCACTAATAAAAGCGCCAATGTTGAAAGATCGCAGGAAATGTTTACCTTCAACAGCACATGTTCGCTTCTTATACAGGAAATTAATTTGTAGTTGTAGCTGACCATCTTTATTGGTTTGCAACATGATTCAGTAGTTTTATTCTAACCAGTGTGACACAGACTTAGAACTTTAATCAAGGGGATTACCATGTTTGCACTTGACTAAATAAATGTAGTCAGCCAAAATGGATTACAATATATTGCTTTTGACAGCAGAGTCTTGACATGTGAACTTCTGTAAATCAAACATGATTTATTATTTATTTGCTATAATGGAGGTTATGTTCAAGCATTTATTCCCAGTTGGGGCTGAGGCCCCAGTTATGGTCAAAGATGAACAATTCTGAGGTCTTGAGATTCTCCCCAGAAATTAAACTAAACAATAAAAATGATAACGAGGAGACATTTTTAATATATCAAATATATGAACAATCACACATAGACAAAAGTAAACACAAAGGTTTTTTATGCTGTTTTATTGCCACTATACTTACATTTAAAACATTTTTTATTGTTTGTGATCTAACTGATAGTTCGGGTCGTGACTCCATTCTGGCTGTATTTCGTGAGTCAAAAGCTGAAGTTTGGAAACTTCTGTGTTAAAACCATCACATATAGCACCAGGGAAAAAAAGAAACCACTCAAGTTTCCTTTGATTTAGTCAAAATCTGAAATATTTGGAGCATTAACGTTTTGCTGATCACTAGTTCTAGAGTTTTTCAAAGTTTTCTATGAACCTTTGCTCCTTTTCTATTTATTTTCATTCAAGTGATAAAGCCCCAATTCTTGCACTCATTTCATCTTATAAGCTTTAAAATAAAGCAATAATTCTACATTACTAAGAAATAAGACTTTCTTTCCTTTATTTTCCAGATTTTAGTAGAACTTGAATGCTTCCCAAAGTTTAAATTTCACATGAAAAGGAAAGGGGCATCCCATCTATCCATCCATCCATTTTCTTTACACCCTTGTCCCTAATGGGGTCGGGAGTGTTGCTGGTGCCTATCTCCAGCTGTGT